>LZPO01109593.1:0-16824 GCA_001675575.1 Neotoma lepida
CAGTCTCAAAGGGCAAAAGGCATTACAGGAGCTAATTAACCTTAGAAAATAATTACACAAATATGCAAATATTGTTTAGATAGTTCATGTGTTATCAGCTCAGGTATTCCATCACAAATGCAGACCTCACAGTGTTCAGGTGGGGTGGAATCTGGCCTGGTTGATAAGGCTTTGGTTACTGCAGCACTTCTTTTTGGCATTTAGCGATTGATGGCTGGAGTACAGCAGGGAAGTCAGCCTGCATTCCAGGTACTGCACACTTACCCAGTCTATGTAATTGATGCTTTCCGCTATCTCCAGCTGATGGACGTACGGCTTTTCAGCCTTTCATTTATTTACATATTCTAACCACCACCTCCCACCCCATCCCTGCTTCCAGATTACTCAATACAAAATGTAACCTCATAGAGAAACCTATAGAATACATTCCGTTTGTTTGTATTTCTGTATTATGAAGTCTTTCTCATTGAAATCTGTTCCGTTTCAAAATGTACTGTCAGTAACATGCTCTCGAAATTATAGTTTATAAACCTATAATGATTATTGGCACAATATAGGCTATAGGTTAGAATAATGCTATTTTGCCTGGATGCAGCATCATCTCATTTATAAAAGTGAGGTTTTAGTTTATCATGTCAGTAATTTAAAACTATGGTCTTTGTATTTATTTCCATACATAGCAGTTGTAGACACCTACAATGATTTCACAGAATTTTGTAAATGCTCCAATGATGGTGGTATAAACAAGTAAACAAATGAAAGCCTCAGCTTCTGAAATCCTTATGAGAAGGTTATATAGAAAAGTCAAGTCTTTACGGCAAAGGTTTATCTCCTTTAACAAAGGAGATAAAAAATTAATTCTTTTAATTAATTTTAAAAACTTAATTCTTTAAATATTAAATAAAACTCTGTTAATTGCTCAAGATGCTTAGAATAAATGATGTTTAGAGTTCTCCAAGGGTTGGGGACATTATGGAAAGGGAGTCTAAAGACTAGAAGAGCCAGAGGGAGGACATGGTGCTCTGTTCATGCACAACATCTCAGTGCATGACATCTTCAGTGCACGTCAGGGCATGACATGGTGTTGAGAATGGATTTCACAATAGCTGCAGTTGGGGGCACTAGGCCTACATTAAACTGGGTGTGCCAACAGGCAGAAGTGGATTAGATCAAGACTCATGGGACCCCATTCCTCCCTGCTGAATTATTAGCTGCTGTTTGATACTGAAGGAGAGAGCGTTGTTATCCTCACTTGTGTACTAAAAGTGAGCCCCTCAGGTTCTAATGGATAGTTCCATTCATAGCCACATGTACGGTCCTACTTAAAATTAATGGATCACAATATTAAACAAAAAGGCATGAACATGGGAAAGGAACCTGTAGAAAATGGATGGTGCCAGGGGTGAGAGGGAGTTAAGAGGGGGTGAGAGTAGACAGAATGTAGCATGTATGTGCATCTCTATGTGTGCACGCATATGTGTGCATATATATGTGTGTGTGTGAAATTGTCAAAGAACAAATTGAATCAACAAAACAAAAATAATACTTTCATTATTGAAGCTATTTAATTGTATACTACTAGCACTTCAAAAGGGAATTCATGTACCACCTTGAACATTGTTTCTCTATTCGAGATCACCTGTTTCTGTCAGTTATCTCCGTCCTGGTGCCACTCCTACCTTGTCAGTAACACATGAGTAATCACACTGCCCCACTCCTCTAGCTCTTCAAATATTCTGTTTCTTGGATCCCTGTCACTGATCTTCTACCACTCCTTCCTCCAAAGCCAGTTTGAAGCAGTTTTCTCATTTGCTGCTCATAAACATGTAATGAACTCAGACTAGGTACTATTAGGATGCTCTCTCATCCATCTCCTAAGGACCAATAGCCAGAGTGGTACCTCTGACTTTGTTGCTTTGTTATCAGCCACTTGATGATACATTTAGAAGAAATGAAACTAAGGAGGAGTAGTTTGGTTCTGACACAATTGGAGTCAGGATCAGCAGGACTGAAGTGACTGGTTCCATGAGGAATTTAAGGGAAGGAGATGTAAAAGATCTCCTGTTCAGGTTTCAGCTGGATGTGGGGAACACAAACAGATTTAGGCAGGAAGTTCCTGGAAGGTTTGGGTTAGTTGAAGTGTCTATGAGATATCCAGANGGAAATGACCAGTGGCGGAAGAAAGTTGGAGTGCTGATAGACATTAGGGAACAACAGCTTAATTCTAAAATTTCTAAGGTGGAGCTGTGCCTGTTAAGTCATGTCTTTAATCCGAGCGCTGGGAGATGGAGGCAAGCAGACAACCATAAGTTTCAGAGCAGTGCAGGCTAGAGTGAGTTCCAGGCCACCCTGAGCTGCAGTGTAAATTTTGATAAAACCAAACATACATGTTTTTAAAAATTATTTCTTTTAATTTTTTGAGATTATAATTACATCATATCCTTCCTTTTGTTTCCTCTATCCAAACCCTCCCATATACCCCTCTTTGCTCTCTTTCAGATTCATGGCCTTTTCTTTCACTAATTGTTGTTATATAGATAAATATATATGTGTATATATGTATATGTGTATATATGTATATGTGTATATATATAATATTTCTAAATACAACCCGCTTAGTCTCTATAATGTTACTTGTATGTATGTTTTTATGACTGTCATTTGCTATTGTAACCAACTGGTGAGTGTTGTTGTTTTTGCTCTTTTAGGGGCCCACCACCCAGATCCCAAATAAATCACACACAGAGGCTTATTCTTAATTTTGAATGGCCGGCCTTAGCTTGGCTTAGTTTCTTGCCAGCTTTTCTTAACTTTAAANTATCCCATCTATCTTTTGCCTCTGGGCTTTTCACATTCTCTTATTTCTGTAAATCTTACTCTCACTCCGTGGCTTGCTGTGTAGCTGGGTGGCTGCCCCTGGTGTCCTCCTCCTTGTCTGGCTGCTTCTGATCTTGATCCTCTCCTCCCAGATTTCTCCTATATATCCTCTCTGCCTGCCAGCCCCGCCTAGCCTTTCTCCTGCCTTGCCATTGGCCGTTAAGTTCTTTATTAGTCCATCAGGTGTTTTAGACAGGCACAGAAACACAGCTTCACAGAGTTAAACAAATGCAACATAAACAAAAGTAACAACACCTTAAAATAGTATTCCACAACAGGTGACCTCTTCCCCAGGGAAGGTTATTTCCTCTGCTCTCGGTATCCCTCCANTGCCTGTAGTTCTTTGTGTAAGGTTGAGGCCTTGTGAGTTTTCTCCGTCTTCAGCTTATTTATTGCTGTTGTCTTTGTTCAGCTCTTGTTTAGGCACTCACATTGGTGTGATTTTATGGAGATCATTACAGAAAACCACAGCCAATCAAAATTCATAGTTGTGGAGCCCAGTTCCAATACAACTCCCACACCTATAGCTTAGAGGGTCACTGTGGGAGAAACAGCTTAAAGAATGTAAGAGCCATTGTGTCTCCAAATATATACCTTTTTAAAGATAGAAATTGTGAATAAATTCTCTTCATGTGCAATATCCATGATGTTGTTAGGAAATTAGCTTCTAAGAAATACACAAACACATTTTAATGGTCTGATTGGTTCTTAGCAATTTATAATTTGATCAGTATTTTCATATTATCTAGATTGGTTTCTATAACGATTATATGTATCAGCTAATACAATAAATATAGTAAAATGAAGTTATTCTAGAAGTTTTAGAATATATTTAACCAGGTTTAAAACCCTAGATTAAAAGCCCCTATNTTTATGTGTTTAGATTTCTCTCAGTTCTAGAAATAAAATGTGTATAGAAAATACTGTTAGAAAACATGTATTCCAGCCGGGCGGTGGTGGCGCACGCCTTTAATCCCAGCACTCGGGAGGCAGAGGCAGGCGGATCTCTGTGAGTTTGAGGCCAGCCTGGGCTACCAAGTGAGTTCCAGGAAAAGTGCAAAGCTACACAGAGAAACCCTGTCTCGAAAAACCAAAAAAAAAAAAGAAAACATATATTCCTTTAAATGACTTCAATAGAAAATACACATTATTAATTTTCACTATATTTTCAGTTTACTACTTAAAATCTCATAAACCAAAAATAAATAATACATAGATTATATAATATAAATACTTTAAGATATATAGAAGAATGTAGCCTAAATATTGTACTGTTAAATTGTTTAATTAAAACCCACCATAATGTTCTATTATATAATTCTAATATGCTTAAGTAGATCTTAATATCACAGGTATACATAGATTGTTTCTGTTAATATGCACTTATTTTAATAAGTTGTTTCTAAAGTTTACATTTTCATTTAAGCTTAGCAGTAATCCACTAATAGTTTTAATACAAATCTGTTCTCTAATTTAAATAGTCAATGGAGTTCTTTTGTTTTTATATCTTTGAATGTTCTCTAACCATCTTATTCTTATGCTATGTATGCAAGTATATAATTTAATTTTACTGATTACTGTGATAGTCACTAGATACAATATGCAAAATATATTTATTTTCTTTATAGGAAAATGGTTCTCCTGAAGAACATGCAATCTATGTTTGGGACCATTTCATAGCCCAATCTGCTGCTGAGAATGTATTTTTTGTTGCTCACAGCTATGGAGGACTTGCTTTTGTTGAACTGGTAAGTGAACATTTAACATTTTTTATGATTTTTTTAATGTATGTGTATAAGTCCCTGTATATGTGTATACCATGTGCATACCAGTGCCTACATGTCCAGAAAAGAGCAAAGGATTCCCCTGGAACTGGAGTGACTGCCAGTTGTGAGCTACCAGATGTGGGTGTTCTCTGCAAGGACAGGAGAACTGACAAGGGTCCTCTGTAGGACCAGGAAATGCTTTTAACAGCTGAACCATCCTGAGTCCTTAACTCTCTCAGCCTTCTTACAGGTTTGGTTTGGTTTTGGTTATGGTTTTAGTTTTAGTTTTGGTTTGAGAGAAGGTTTCACTGTGCAGCCCTGGGTGGCCTGGAACTTGCTAGACCAGGCTGGCCTTGACCCACACAGATGCCTGCCTTTGCTTTTCAGATACTAGGAATAAAGGCATGTGCCACTGCACCCAGCCAGCCCTCTGTTCCTTTTCTTCTTGATATTATTACTTCAAATTATTTGAAAAGTTATAAGAGCCAGAGGTGATGGGTGGGTGGATGACTCCAAGGGAACAGCATCTTCCAAACACAGCAGGACAGATGAGCATTCGAACACCAGAGACAGTAGCAGCATGTGAACACAGAGGCTGTGGCAGCATGTGAACACAGAGACAGTGGCAGCATGTGAACACAGAGGCTGTGGCAGCATGTGAACACAGAGACAGTGGCAGCATGCACACACACAGACTGTGGCAGCATGTACAAGATCTGCACAAGTTCAAACCAGACTAAATTCCAAAAATTTAGAAAGGGAAGTTGACAGAAAATCCCACCCTTAACCAAGAAACTAGTTGCAGCTGATGCCTGCTAGGAAAGGGAAAATCAGTTTCTCTAATAGAGTGACACTGGGTACATCAACCACTCCAGGGCAGGCCCCATGTTCAGTAGTACTTAGACAATACAAAATGGACTCCTTTTGTGTGTGTGTGTGTGTGTGTGTGTGTGTGTGTGTGTGTGTGTGTGTGTGTGTGTGTGTAAGGACATCTTGTCTCGTTTTGGTATTTTACATCTTGATGGGTTTTTTTGTTTGTTTTGATTTTTGTTTTTTTTAATTATTAAATTTTTTAAAATTTATTTCACATGCGAATCACAGTTTCCCCTCCCTCTTCTCTTCCCATTGCCTCCCCCACCCCACCCTCCATCCATTCCTCAGAAAGGGTAAAGCCTCCCATGGGAATCAACAAAGTATGGCATTTCGAGTTGAGGCAGGACTAAACTTCATCACCCTGCATCAAGGGTGAGCAAGGCATCCCACCATAGGGAATCAGTTCCAAAAAGCCAGCTCAAGCGCCAGGGACAGATCCTGGTCACACTGCTAGGGGCCCCACAAACAGACCTAGCTACACAACTGTCACCCACATGCCAGGGACCTATGTCAGCCCCATGCAGGTTCCTTGGCTGTCAGTCTAGGGTCCCTGAGCTCCCCCAAGCTTGGGTCATCTCTCTCTGTGGGTTTCCCCTTCATGATTTTGCTCCCCTTGCTTATATAATCCCTCCTCCTTCTCTTCAACTGGACTCCTGGAGCTCAGCCCAAAGGCACAGAAAATACATTCAACAAAGTCATAAATTTTCACTTTTGTTTTGCTTTCGTTTTTATTTTTTGAGAGAGAAAAAGGACATGAAGTTGCATGTGTAGGAAGGTGGGCAGAATCTGGGAAGGGTTACAGTGGTGAAAGACTATGATAAAACTATATATATATTATATATATACTATATATATAATACATATATATATATATATATTTGTATGTGTTGGCTGATCTCCAAAATATATAAAGAACTCAGGAAACTAGACATCAAAATACTAAACAATCCAATTTAAAAATGGGCTACAGAACTAAACAGAGAATTCTCAACAGAAGAATCTCAAATGGCCAAAAAGAATTGCTCAACATCCTTAGTCATCAGGGAAATGCAAATCAAAATGGCTCTGAGATACCATTTTACACCTATCAGAATGGCTGAGATCAAAAACACTGATGACAGCATATGTTGGAGAGGATGTGGAGCAAGGGGAACACTCCTCCACTATTGGTGGGAGTGCAAACTTGTATAGCCACTTTGGAAATCAGTATGGTGGTGTCTCAGAAAATTGGGAATCAATCTACCTAAAGACCCAGCAATATCACTCTTGGGCATGTACCCAAGGAATGCTCAATCATACCACAAGGTATGATTNCTCAACTATGTTCATAGCAGCATTATTCGTAACAGCCAGAACCTGGAAACAACCTAGATGCCCCTCAACCAAAGAATTGATAAAGAAAATGTGGTACATATATACAAAAAGGAGTATTACTCAGCTGTAAAAAAATGATGACATCATGAAATTTGCAAAATGGATGGAACCAGAAACTATGATCCTGAGTGAGGTAACCCAGACTTGGAAAGACAAACATTGTATGTACTCACTTATAAGTGGATACTTGATGTAAAGCAAAGAATAACCAGACTACAACCCATAGCTCCAGAGAAGCTAACTAACAAGGAGAACCCTAAGAGGGACACATGGATTGCCCTGGGAAAGGGAAATAGATGAGTTCTCCATGAGCAAACTGGGGGTGAGGGGGATAATGGAGGATAGGGGATGGGGCATGAGAACATGGGGGAACAGGATGGTCGAGCTGGAACAGGGATGGAATGGGAGAGCAATGAAAGAGATACCACGATAGAGGGAGACATCATAGGGATAGAGAGAAACCTAGTGCTGGGTAAGTTCCCAGGAATCCACAAGGATGACCCCAGCTTAGACTACTAGCAATAGTGGAGAGGGTGTCTGAGCTGGCCTACGCCAGTGATCAGATTGGTGAATACCCTAACTGTCATCATAGAGCCTTCATCCAGTAACTGATGGAAGCAAATGCAGAGATTCACAGCCAAGCACCAGGCTGAGCTCCAGGAGTCCAGTTGAAGAAATGGAAGAGGGATTCTATGAGCAAGGGACAACAAGATCATGATGGGGAAACCTACAGAGACAACCAAACCAAGCTAGTGGTAACACATGAACTTTATACCAACACCTGTGCAGCCTCCACGGGACTGGACCAAGCTCTCTGCATAAGGAGACAGTTGTTTAGCTTGGTCTGTTTAAGGTGCCCTGGCAGTGGGATTAGGTTCTATCCCTGCATGAGCTATCTTTTTGGAGCCCACTACCTATGGTGGGACACTTTGCATAGCATTGATGCGAGGGGGGGGAGGACTTGTATCTGCCTGTCAACTGATTGTACCAGGCTTTGCTGACTCCCCATGGGAGGCCTTACCTTTTCAAAGGAGGAAATGGTGATGGGTTAGGGGGAAAGGCTGGGGAAGAGATGGAGGAGGGATGAGAGTGGGATCTGTGGTTGGTATGTAAAATGAATAAAAAAATTTCTTTTTTTTTAATTAAGAAGATTTTTCCTTCATTTTACACACCAACCAAAGACCCCCTCTTTCCTCTTCCCACCCCTCCAGCCTCCCCTACGGACACTGCAGTTGCCCCCCTATGTCTAAAATGCTTATGCTGTGCTAAAATCAAGAAATGTGCTGTCATCTCTTTCTTAATTTGACTTAAGTATTTAGACATTATTTACCAGCATTTTTAGCTTGACAGGTTCTGTTTATTTTGATATATATTATGTTATAAATAACAAACACCTTAAGGGAGCTTTTTAACACATTAGTGTGGGTTTTTTTTTAAATATGGATATTGGGGGAAAATACAATGTTTTAAAATAATATGTTTCAGTATCTACAGATAAATTATACATTTATAGTATAGATAGCTTTTATTTGTAAGCCATTAAATTACTTAAAATTAACTTTTTTAACTTATGGAGTAACTTAAAATGTATAAAATCCTGAAACACTAATCTAATTTCTAATTTCAATAAAATATAACTTTTTTTACATTACAATCATTTATTTTAAAAAACCAACTTTGCAAATCAAATTTGAAATTAGGGCGAATTTAAGGCTATTTTTTAAATTGAACTTAAGATGCCAAAATTGACAGATGACCAATATGTCAGTCCTGTTTTGCCTGTCTTTCTTGTCACACGCTGGTGGATAGTTCTCCACTTTTGTCCCACTTTAATATAAAGCACACAGATGTTTCAGAACAAGTCTTGACTTCTGACCTTGAGGCTATTAGGGTCAGGGTCCTCAGGGCCTGTGAAATTATCACAAGCTGAGCTAAAGTTTTTCTCCAGCACAGGAAGTAACTAGTAAGTAAGAAGTTAAAAAGGAGCTTTGTCTGAGAGACAAGATGGTCCCAGTAAGGGTCAGCTTCTGTAGTCTGCTGTCCCTGCAGGAGGCCATGCATGGGAGGAGGAGATAATAGAACCACTGGCAGCCCTGTCAGGCGGGAGCAGGACTGAGAAGTCTATTTAATGTAATATACCTTGTTTAGGTCTTAAAATATGAATGGTTATCATATCAACTTCATGCATTTGCTACATGTGTAACAGATGATTAAACTGTGTAATGCAGGGGTACCGACAGTGCCAACTGAAGAAACAGTGGTCTTGGCCTAAAAAATAACCTACAAGCAACTAATAGTGTATACTAATGAGGTTTGCATTTTGGTAAATTTGATAAGCACGTATAAGTTCTTTATGTTTCTATTTCAAAATGCTTTTTGAAAGAAAGTATTATAACAGAAAAACAGACTGCAGTGTTTGTAAACCTGCTTTTGTGTAAAGCTAACATTCTTTCCAGTTATTACTAGTATTCTTAAGAGAAAAGTCTTAGTGTTTAAAATGTTAACAAATGTTGTCTCGGTGTATTTCAGCATAAATGTAAAATATGGAATTGTCTTTCATGGTTTCAAAATGTTAATATTAGCTATATAAGAAAAATGTGAAGATTATAAATCTTAAATTGTGGTATAGTTTTTTTCTTGGTGGTACATTATATACATCATTCAAAAAACTTTAGCATTCAGTGGTTTAAAATGTTTAAAAATTGTTCAGAATTTACACTCTCAAAAGCCTGCAGGGCTCCCTGTCTCTGTGTCCCTGCCTCAGTGTGTCCCATCATATTTGAGTACAGATCATTCTCTGCCATTGTCATGTAAGTCAGTCTTGGTCTTGAATTATAAATGTTATAGAACATTTATTTTAAATGTCAACTATATGGCATGTACAGTTTAAAAATATAAATATAATTAATGCAATTTTGTATAATGTTTACTGTTTGAATACCAGACAAGAGGACCTATGTGGCTTGCCATACTCTGAGTTAAAATTCATGTAAAATTCTACTATAAAATTAAAAATGCTTACTTTGAAGTTTGGTGAACAAAATTGTTAGAATCCATGTTTTCCTAATTATTTTCAGAAACTGAGAACATACTTTATTATTATACCCTGTCTTAAAGTGTTGAATTGCTCCTGAAGAACATACAGTAGTGAAAGATTTATTTTCAAAGCCAGTATTCATTTTACAGTAGTATGTCTTGTAATGCAACTATCCGGAATCTAGCCTTATAAGAACAGTATACAGTTTGCTGTGGCCATAAGAACCATGACAACAAAAGTATACCTGTCATTGCCTTTGCTTGTACAATAGAGTGAAACTCAAAGGTCCAGTTCTCCAAACCTTCTGTGATCCGAGGAAAAACAAGTATTGATACGACATCTTGATTTAATCCAACATGTAGCTATCAAAGACAAGAGAATGAACAGTCTTATCAGTTGATAATGAATTTCTGAAAATAGTATATCTGCCTATATTATCTTGTCTAAGTCATCATACTTAGCCATAAATTTCTGTCTTACAAATTTAATTTTATATATGGTAGAATTAATAATCTTAGCTACAATTTGTTTACCAAATTATTTGGAAAGACATGTACAGATAGTACAGCCTAGTTATTAAAACAGATTCTTAGGTTCATTTTTTTTTAATTCTCATATTATAATTCATGTTTTGACATTTCCTTCTCTTTCCCAGCCTCTTGGTTGAAATGATTCCCTTGCTTCCATTGGCCATTTCACTGGGTTTTGTTCTGGTCTTTCCAGGTGCTAATCAGTTTATGAAATCAAGTAACATCATCATCATTATTGTTAAAATAAGCTGGCTTGTCAGTGTCCATAACACCTCAGCTCACTTTATTGCTGTCTTACAGGTCTCAAGATATCACATTCAGATTGTTTCCTTTAACCAAAACAAGAGTGCTCATATTTTTTGTAAAGTGTATCAAGAATCAATACATTTCATTGGCTTCACTGAATTGTTTCAACTGATAGAATATTAGGATCTGCTCATTTTTATTTCTTTTTCTACATTGTTAGTGTTTTGTTCACAGTCACCATTAAAAAACATCACTTAGAAATGTGTGAAAACAGCTCCTTTTGAAAGCATGTCTCTACCCACTTTGGATTTTGGTTTTTCCATGCTTGTCAGCACTTGATTGGCACCTCACTTGCATGTGAATTAAGGAATGAAGGGAACTCTATTTCCCTGCCATTGTTCTGTGCTGGGTTCCCTGGCCTCCAGGCAGCCTAAGCTGCCTTGAGCAGCTGGTAGAAGGCTAGTTTTGGACATGGCTGTATGAGGACACTCAACCTCTGTCTACTCTTAGAAGATCTTTTCAAGTTACTTGGAACATGATTTAGATTTATGCTGAAGAGGAAATGCAATTGAGCTAAATTTTTTTAGCCTTTACCTTTAGAAAAATGTCAAAGTTGTGACCCTAAAGTAGTAACATTACATTTTGTCCATAATAAAGAAAATAAAGTAAATATTGGTAGGAAGTCTATTCAATGTGATCAATGTGAATTGCAAAATTTGGGGTGTCTGGGAATCAGAAATTGAGGGAAATTAAAATAAAAGAGGATAAAGCAGAGTAAATGGAATCATAATGGTATCAAGGTAATTGGGGATGAAAACACTCTTGTAAACTTGCTTTGAAAACTAGCCAATGCAGTAAAAATAACACTTGTAGTAAAATGACAAGATGCATCTTAATTAGTTTTACTTTAAAATTGTCTTGTATATCTAAGTATTTGCTCACCCAAATGCTGAAGAAACAGCTTCCAGGTAGGGTCTAATGTTGCACCCAAGTTTGAGAATATGCAAAAAATAGCCGGGTAGTTATAAATAGTTGTAGTTAGTTTGCTGTTGCATGGAGTTTAAGCCTTAGCAGTACCATTTTTACGAATTTATTCATTCTACTCTCAATTTAAATATTGACTGGTTTCAGAATTGTAGCAACTCAATTCTGTCTCATTAAGCAATGTTCTCCTTTTCTGCTGGTGACCCCAAATCTCAGTTTTGCAGAAAAGATCACTTATCTAGAATTCATTAAGTATACTCCTTTCAGTAAAACAGGAAAATTATTAAAGTAAATTCTGTTTTTACAGTGTTATATCACAGCCAATGGAAAGACCATTTCATCCCAGCATATAGTTGACTTAATAACTTACTTTTGTTTCTTGTTTTAATTATTTTACTTTTCAGATAAAATTTATACAATCTATCTGAGATATAATTACTTATTGAACATCATTAAGATATACTTCAGATGCTGGGAAGTTCATTCTTTGAGATGAACAAATTAATGGTTTTTAATGTATTCACAGATTTATATAACCATCACCAACATCTAAATTCAGATAGTGCCTCTTAAGTGCATGAAGTATCACAGCATGATATCTTAAATATCTTAAATATCTGCCTCTAGTGTCTAGTTTTGTTAATTGGATTATGTTCCTCCTTCCTGCTTCCTGTCCCCTTCCCCATCCCGCTTCTCCTCCCCCTCCTGCTCTTCCCCCTCCTCCTTCCTCTCCTCACTGCCTCCTCCTCCTCTGCCTCCCCTTCCTCTTCCCCCTCCTCTTCCTATTTTTGAGACAGGGTCTCATTATGTAGCCCTTGCTACCTTAGAACTCATGGAGATGCTCCTACTTCTGCCTTCTGAGTATAGGGATCAATGGTGTGCACCATCACTGTTGGCCTGCTTGGATTAGTGTTTACAAATTATGCGAGGTAAAGGTCAAATTTAGTTTTAGATTTTTTGAGTGTTTTTCTGTCACTCTTCATTGGGAAACAAAGCCATTCTTTTCTTACTGTTTTAACAACTGGTTCATAACCAATTAGCTGTGAATATAAGTCTTGACTGTATCACATTGATAAACGTGCCTGGCCTCTTAGTGGCACCACAGTGGCTTACTAGAGGTAGCTTTGCAGGATGTTTTAAAGATTACTTTGGCTCCTTGCATTTCCTAGTATATTTTAGAATCAACGTATTTGTTGCTGAGGGAAAGAAAACATCAGAGATTCTGATGGGGGTTGATTAAAGGCATACACAATTTGAAGATTATTACTATCTTGATGATGGAAGCTTTTCCATCCATGAACATGGATTGTCTTTCAGTTTATTTAGGTCTCTAGCTGAGAAACTATTCTAAATTGGTGGTTAGTGGCTATTAGGAAAGACAGAGTCATTTCTCTTTAAGAGTGTGAGCACTGATAGGTCACCCCATCTGCAGTGCAAGACCCACACCCTCAGACTTATTCATATTCAAGGCCATAACATTTGTGACTACAGCTAATTTTGTCTCTTCCTCTCCAGTCTGGATACATTTTATGTAATTTCTTTCATTTTGTAAGTTGTTTTTGCCTAATTGCCCCGAGGAGAACCTACAGTAAAGGCTGTGTGGATGCTGCTGAGTGAGAAGCTTTGCCTTCTGTATCATCTTGAGGGAAAAGCAGTCATTGTTTCACTTGAGCATGATAGTAGTTGAGATTATTTCTTTGTTACTTCCGTGAAAAACTAATGGAAGATCATATCATTCAGAAGACTGTGAAATAGAAAAAAGGTGGTATTATTTATATAACAAACACTCCAAACTATTCTCTGAGAATTACTTTTGGAAGAGGCTTTTACAGTGTCAACAAAGACTGTGCCAGGCTAATGTCCTTCTACATCCATACAGCTAAAAGGCTGGACATGAGCTCTGTTCATAAAGTGGTCATGAAGCCAATGAGCTGATAAAAGTAGCATGATATTTGTTAACTCGGACAATAAGTTGACAAATTAATGTGCTGATTATAAATCCTTTTTTAGGACAGTGTCTCACTATGTAATTCATTATGTAGAGCAGGCTAGCCTCAAACTAACAGAGATCTGCCTGCCATTGGCTACTGAGCACTGAGAATATAGGAATGTGTAACCATGTCCAAATAAAAAAAATTCAGCCAAGAAACATTTCTTTCCCCATATTTGATATCTCAGTTACAAATCCTGTACTGTAAATGTGAACATATGATTGTCTATTGCACTGATTTCCTCAGAATTGTAGAAGAGTACATTCTAGCTAAATAGGAACTTTTTTTCCCCTTTTGCTGTTTTTGGTTTTTTGAGACAGGGTTTCTCTGTGTAGCTTTGGCGCCTCTCCTGGAACTCACTCAGTAGCCCAGGCTGGCCTCGAACTCACAGAGATCCGCCTGCCTCTGCCTCCCGAGAGCTGGGATTAAAGGTGTGCGCCACCACCGCCCAGCCCTTTTGCTGTTCTTATGGTCTTATAATGATAACTCATTGTAAATTCTCAGAAATAAAATGCTTAACTGTGCAAAACTGTGCTTTGATATCTAAAATTGAAAAGAAATTTTGAAAGACATATTTATAATACAAACTATTTAGCTTCTACCTACCATAGGTTTAGAGCCCAAACTGTATTAAATAATTTACTCATATTAACTCACAGAGCCAGGTAGACCTCAAATTTAAACCATGTTGAAACCATGTTAAGGTGTGGTTTGAGGGAGTAAAGATGGAAACCGGATCTGGGCAAAGAGCTCTTTATTAGCGGTCAGAATGGTTTCAGAAGCCAGCGTCAATGTATGGAGCAGGTGAGCTCTCAAGTAAGTAGCTATAGAGTTTCATAAGCTCAGGTTTTGATCAGGAGCTAGAATCTGGTTGCCAGGGAAGGACATCAGTGATAACTACAAAATACATAGAGTAATTAGTTGTAAACATTTTTCCCTCTGTAAACCTCACATCACCTCCTTATAAGGAAGTATAGAAAAAATACCAGGGTCAATCACTGGTGAAGTAGTACAACATAATAATTAAGGCTCTGCCAACTCACTGCCAACAAGTGCAGCAATGGAACGTTTTTGGTGATTGGTTAATAGATAGATAGATAGATAGATAGATAGATAGATAGATAGATAGATAGATAGATAGATAGATAGATAATTGTGTATATATATGTATGTATAAAGTTCTTACAACTGTATCTTAGTGTTGCTATGTTGAAATCAGTGATATTGAGGTCAGTCTGGAGTATTTAAGTAGAGCTGCTTGCTGGACAGAACCTAAATGGGCAAGATAACAAAGATGAAGTAAAAGATGAGCGCTTAGAAATCCTATTCATGGGTGTGAAATATGTATTATTTGTGGCCGTGAAATTTTGTGTTCCTGGGTAAATGAACACTATAAATTACTTAGTAAATACAGTAATTTAGCAAAGAAAACTTATCATATCTTAAATCTCTTTTCAAGGGAAGTAGTTAGACATAACACTAAGCTTCAGTTATATTTTCTGTGAATAAATTCAATATGAATTAAGTCTGATCCTTTAGAAATTAGTTTCCCTATTTAAATACTTATTAATTTGGGCTGTTATAATAAAATCACTATGAACTTTATGACTTAAAGAATAATATTTTATAATTCTGAAGACTCAGAAGATTAAGATCAAGGTACTAGCTGATGGAGGCCCTACTGTTGACCACTTGCAGTCACATGGTCCCTTCATCTTTTTCAAAAGATACTAATCCTGTTGTTGGGTTTGAGTTTCAGGAAATCATCTTAAACTTCTGGATCAGCGATCCCACTTCCTCATACCATTATCCTAGGTGTAATGTTTAACATACCAATTTTGGGAAGGCTCAAACTTGGAATCCATAAGACAGGATTCCAGATCCTCCAAAGTAAATGCTCTTCTCATATTTAAAAATGTGTTAATCCCACTCAATAGCCTCTAAACCTTAATGTATCACAGTGATACTTTTCAGGCTAAAATTTAGAGTCCTATATAAATGTCATCCAAATCTGCTGGGAGTGACACTCAAGGCATGCTTCTTACTGAAGTCCAATGCCCTTCTGGCTATGAACCCGTGAGAACATACAGGGAACCTTGTTAGGGTGCAGTAACAATTCCTGTCAGTAGTTCTCTGACTATCTCATTATCGACCTCGATGAATAAAAAGCATCCATGCTTCTGATATGCTCAGATTATTCCTATACATCAATAAACTTTGATATGTATTTTCTCACATCCATGATTTCTTTGCCTTATTCACAGGCACTGTGTAGAAATATAAAATATTTTCAGCTTTCTTCAATGGTAGAAATTCCCAGTCTTGCCTTTTTTCCAATGATAAGATATCAGGAATGTTTTAAAATTACAAATGTTAATAATATAAAAGTCTTCTAATAGCCTGTCAGAACAAAGAAGCCTTGACTTTTTCTGATGCCTTCTAATGTACAATGACAAAATAGTAATTTCACTGGTCTACTTGTTCCCTCCTGTTTTAGTTAGGTCTATTGCATGGCATGACACCATGATATCATGACACCATGACCATAGGTGTCATGCACATGGGGGTCATGCACACTAGGTGAGTAGGCCAACACTGAGCTGTACTGTTTTCTGTCCTCTTATTTTTTTATTAATAATTGAGTCAGGGCCTCCGTAAGTTTTCTAGGATGACCTTGAGTCTTCTAGGTCCTCCTCATCATTTACTTGGGATGGCTTGCAGTTTCAAAGATTAAGTCCATTACCATCATGGCAGGACATGGCAGTGTGCAGGCAGACATGGTGCTGGAGAAGGAGCTGAGAATTCTACATCTTGATCCTCAGGCAACAGGAAGTGAACTGTGTGCCACACTGAGTGTAGCTTGAGCATAGGAGACCTCAACCTACCCCCGACCCGCCCGTGACATACTTCCCCCAAAAAGGCCATACCTACTCCAACATTGTCACACCTCCTAATAGTGCCACTCCCTATGGGCCATTTTCTTTCAAACCACCACACCTCCATTATGTCACTGTTCATTTCACCTACAAAAAAATTCCCAGGAGTACTAANAGTGTAAGCAACGTTTTTACCACTTTTACAAGCTCATCCTCAAATTTTCAGTTTTGCTTTCTATTACACATTTTGAGGCATCTGTTCAAGACTAA
>LZPO01109596.1:0-16765 GCA_001675575.1 Neotoma lepida
AAGCTCTGATATTCTGTACCACAAACTGTTGGAGCTCAGTAAATAATTGTGTAAACATCCACACTGTGGTTCATTTGGGACACATGTATGATTAGGTTCTAGCAAAGTGGATATTAGAAGTATTGTCAACTTTCCTTAGGCTGAGCCAATTGAAGTGCTCTGTGGCATTATCCAGCCCTTTCCTTTCCTAAAGCTTTTGTATTAAATACAAGGAACTTCAGATATCTGGAATTCTGAAATGGAAGGGCACTTCCTGCAGTCATTAAGTTTGTGTGATCAGAAACAACCATGTATAATAGCCAGTCTAGAATATCTTGGCATATATATTCCACTACAATGTAGATGAAGAGTTTACTCAGTTCTTTGGGTAGCCTGTATTGTCTTTAACATACTTTCTGTGGGCTAGAGATGTGGCTCAGTGGTTCAGAGGGCTTGCAGTCTTCTGAAGGACCAGAATTCAATTCCCAGTACCTGTGTCAAGCAACTCACAAGTGAATCTGATGCTTTCCTCCATAGGTACCTGAAACATGTAGCATGCACATGCCCATACACACACACACACACACACACACAAATTAAAAATAAATTATTGAAAAATTTTATGTGCTATGCCAAGAACATACCTTAGGAGACATGCTTTTATAAAATAGGAAGCTAATACATTACTGAGGGAAAAGGGGAAGTTTTGAAAAATATCACACCATTTAATTTCAAGGTAATTTAGTAAACAATTGCTGAATATCTACTAGTTAAAACTACTCTGAAAAATACTTAATAACATTTAATAGAAACTCACATTAATTAAAGAAATTTTGTGGATCAGGTGCCACTAGAAATGTTCTATGTGTTCTAATAGAGACTTGAATAATTTAAGCATTTGGATAATGTTTTAGTGTGTAGATTTTCTACAGTAGCATTTCAGAGTCACCCTTCCAGTGCAGTTATTTGCTACTGTTGTGTGAGACTTTTCCAGGTAAATGTGAACAAACATCTGTTCACCATAGATAGGACAAAATGATTCTATCCAAATTCCAACTTGCCTAACCAGTGAGTTTACAGGAGTTATGTATAGAGTATGGACTACTCAAAAAGCCCATCCCTACGTGGGTGATAATGCATGCCCAGATCTCTCTGTGCACACTGCAGATAACTCTACAGGTGGGAGAGTGTCTTATACTGCAACAGTCTTTACTACTTACATGATGTTGGGGACAGAAGGACCCTGGGTCTGGTAGGTTTTGTGAACTTCACGAGACTTACTAGTTTTTTGTTTCTTAAGTCTTAAGGATCCTCCCTCTAGGACAGCATGTTGTAACTCAAAGGAATTACTCCTAATGAATCCTGCATCTGTCCTTGTGTTTGCTTGGTCCATTTCTCTCCTTTTAAAAGTACATTTATTTTCTTACATAACATGTCCTGATTACAGTTTCCTCTCCCTCTATGCCTCCCAATTCCTCCCCATTTCCCCTCCCATTCAAATCTACCCTTTTCTGTCTCTCATTAGAAAACAAACATAATTTAAGAGATATAATATAATAAGTATAAAATGTAAGATAAAACAAAACAAAACATATCAGTATAGCACAAAACAGACAAAGAGAAGGAAGAGCCCAAGAAAAGGTACAAGAAACAATTATAGATCCAATGTGCTTTTCTACCTCTGCATTAGCCATGTGACTTTCTTTGACTAATTAGACATAAGAAAATTTATATAGGGAACCTCTGTAAAGTCCATACTTACTAGATTTGAAAGGCTAGCTCTCTGCTGAGTGTAGATGTTCATATCTCCAGTCCCAGCACTTAGGAGGCTGAGGCAGGACTATTGAATGCCTGCAGTCAGCAAGTTCTATAGCATGAGATGCTGCCTCAAAAGAAAGAACATTTCAGCTGTGAGGAAAGCATAGCTTTGTCATGGTCTGTCACCAATAGCTAGGCATCTGAATGAGACTATCTCAGGCCACTCAATCCAGCTAGAAGATAGCCAAATGACTGAAGAAGAGATAGACCAGGTGAAGGATTACAACTGGTGTGGTTGCCCATCTAATCATTAAAAAAGTACATGTTTATTTGTTTTAAACCACTAGCTTTTATGATGACTAGTTATGCAAAGACCAAAGGATCATAAACATTCTTTCATAAATTCATATGGGTTTCTCTACAGGAAAGTATCCAACAAGTCATGGGACTCAGCTTGTAGATAGTCTTTCCCCAAAATTTTCTGGTCCAAGTTTCCATACTTTTCATCAGTCCTTTAAATTTACATAATAATTCCTATAGTACTCACCTTGTCTTAAACCTCACTGAACTGCTAATGACTGTTTCAATTGTTCTTCATTTGATCTTCTGTTTCTAAACTCATTCTGCTCACCTTCATAATTACTTGAACTCACTGAACATGAACATACAAGCTCTTTCGATGCTCTTATATGTTCATCTCACTGTCTTTGTCATGAATGTGTCTTTTACCAATACCACATTTTCCCCTTGTTGATGGATTACAATTCCCCAGTTTGCTTGTTTTGTCTGTTCAGCAGTTTGGGACATAATAAATTTATATTTTAAGTTTTCAATTTTTCAATCTTCCATTTAGGATTATTAGAATTTTTTGTTGTTACTTTATTTGTAATGGCTTTTTTTAAATCACAGCTTGTTTTAATTGATTTTTAATTTCTTAAATTAAAATGTCATAATTGCATAAATTTGTCAGGATTATATGGTATTTTAACACATGTATTCAAAATAGGAATAAAACAACCTTTCTAGGTTAGGTTAATCCAATTTTCTTAGGTGCAAATTCTCTATCTTAATAATGAAAATAATAAAGTTTATGTCAAGGAGCTATTTCAAGGACAAAATACAACATATATAAATGTGTCAATCACAGTACCGGATATGTACAAATAATCACTAAAATTGACTTTTCATATTCTATCCTTCCTTGTGGCCAACTGAAAAGCTTCTCTTTGACCATATTTTTTAAAGAGAGAACAGAAAGGTAATTTCTATGCAAATGTTGATGAAATTTGCCTAGTACAACATAATTCTCTGCTGGCTTGCATGGGAGAAGCTGCAGAATAGGAATGTAGATGTAATTACTCTGGTCATCCAGGGGATTGTTTGTTCCAGGATTTACAGCTCTACAGAGCTTGCTGTTTCTAGACCTCTAAAGAAGTGAACTGAAGCAAATTAGGAAGGCTCAAGGTTGTGTAAGGAGTTGTAGCCCAGGTAGCCATGAAAGAAACAAAGGGAGTTAATTAAAAAGCTATTATCACTGAGAGTTTAAATGGTGTATAAGTGCACGGATTAACTCCCAAGACCTTCCTTATACTGACACCATACAGAAAGTTGTGAAAGTGAGAAATTACTTCCCGACTCACTGTGCTCCATCTTTCCTGTTTTCCTGGCATCTCTTGGGCTATCTCAGAGGGTATTTCTCATGCTTTTTCAATGGATAACTTTATGTATTCTGTGATTGTCATGAAGACTTCTGCCTGTTTCCGAAACTTGACTGAGAATTGTAAAAAACAAATCAAAACACATGGCCACCACCTCTTTGCTCTTTCGGCAGATATTTGATGGACATATGCCATGGCAAACATTGTCTATCTGCATTAAAATTTGAATGCAAATAAAACATGAGTCTTATGCCTGATAAGTTTTTCAAGCAATTGTTATACCCGTAAAAATAAATAATGGCATTGTCAATAATAAAATTGAAGTTTGCATGTACTATTATGAGAATATACAGAAGGGATATTCCTGTGTAGGTAGTTCAGAGAAATTCTCAAGGAATAATTCAGGAGATATGAGTTGAAGAATCTTACAGCTAATTTAAAGAAAATGGAAGAGGAAGAAGTAGTATGGTGTGTATGGAGAAGGAAAACATGGGTGTTACTAAAGTCTGGAATACAAGTAGTCCATTATATGAAATTGTCGAATTGCAGCAGAGAGAGCCCCAACCAGGCATCTGTTCCAAATGAAGCCACCTGTTCCAAGAATAGGTTGCATTTAATTGAGTTGTTGACCAAAGAGGCACCAATGGGAACCCCCAAACAACCCAAGCTATTGTCGACTGTTGATTGCTCTCCACAAACTGATGGTAAAGTTCTATTTCTGAATTCAATACCTACACAACTCATTAATCACAGAGAAGTCTAACTAGTGCCTACCTAGAGCCTTCATTCCTACTGACTAGTATCCTAGTACTGAAGTTATTCCAAACACTACCAAAAGAGAAAGGTAAACACTAACACAGCTACAAACTCTTAGATCTACAATGGTAGCCTGCCTTCAAGACACACTAATGCAATAGTGGCACAAAGCTTGTGGGAGTAACCAACCAATATCTGGATTTAAGGCCCACTCCATGAGATGGAACCNGTTCATGACACTACTCAGGTGGCTAAGAACCTGAGGGTAGATAGTTCAGGAATCTAGGGATAAAACCAAATGCAATAGCTCTACTGAAGGAACATACCCACAAAAAGACTGCTAATGCTATGCTATATCCATAGAACAGTGTCCTGTTCAGCCCTCATGAAGCTTATTCATACAGTATGGAAACTAATACAGAGACTCACAGTTGGACAATATGTGGAGAGTGAGAGAGCTTGGAGCACCCAATCCTAAAAGAGATCCTTCTCCATGAGGGTTAGGATACTCTGCAGAAGAGGTGACAGAAAGATTGTAAGAGCCAGAGAGCATGGAGTACACTGATGCACATATGAACTCATGGAGACTGTGGTAGCATGCACAGAGCTTGCACAGGTCTGAGTGAGGTATGGTCTCAGTGCTGAGAAAAGAAGTAGACACAAGTTCATACCCCTAACCCAGAAACTATCTCCAATTGATATCTGCTTACAAATGAAAAATTAATTTTCTTCAATGGAGTATCACTGGATAAGCAAACCACTCTTAAGGACCAGCAGTAGACGGCCTACACAAAACTATTTAATGGCATTTTTAGAGGCTCTTTGTCATAATGCTTCATCAAGGCTTTTGTTTATTTATTTTCCTTATTAGCCTTTGCATATATGCTATGGTTTCGTGTTTTATGTTTTTATGTGATTTTTTTTGTATGTGATTGTGTGTGTCTCTGAATCTATGTGTTTCTTCAACTTCTTCTTTTGCTCATTTTACTATGTTTGCTTTGTCCTATTCTGTTTCACTTTTATTTTATCTAATATATTATTGTTGTTGTACAGGAGAAAAAAATAGAAATGCTATGGATTTGGGATTATTTTATCTAGTATATTATTGTTGTTGTACAGGAGAAAAAAATAGAAATGCTATGGATTTGGGATTATTTTATCTAGTATATTATTGTTGTTGTACAGGAGAAAAAGATAGAAGCTCTATGGATTTGGGAAGAAGGAGAATTGGAGAGGATGTGGGAAGACTTAGGGGAGGGAGAATGATAATCAGAATACACTGCATTTTTTAAAAAAATTATTTACAATAAAAAAAGGAAAGTAGACTCTTGGAAATGAGAAAACTGCCTAAGATAAGGATAGTCACCATTTATATTGGTATTTGATGTTGTATTTTTATCAATTTCCAACATTTAACTAGACTCTTGCATGAACTTATCTTTGCTGAAATATGTAATGTATTATGTTGTCTTTTGTGGACTCTGACTGATAGAGTAGGTGACTCATTTTAATCCCATGTTTTGTTTTGTTTCCCTAATCAATCATCATACATAAAGCGATAAAATCTTCCAAATCTGAAATTCTACAAAAAAATTATAGCTGAAGGACTGCCAAGGTGACTCTGTGGTAAAAAGTGGTAAGAGTTGAGCCTGAGGCCTAATTGGTGGAAGGAGAGAAGTTGCTCTTACNGGTTGCTGCAATTCTTGAACCTCCTCAGGTGCATGTCCACAATGTGCTGACCAGTTTTGTGTTAACTTGTCACAAACTATAGTCATCGGGGAGGAGGGCTTTTCAATTGAGTAAANGCCTCCACAAGACCAGGCTATCAGCAGACAAGGCTGTAGGCCTTTTTCTTTCTTAATGATTATGTGGAAGGTCCCAGCTCCTTGTGGGTGGGGTCATCCCTGGGCTTGTGGTCTTGGGATCTAAAAGGAAGCCACAGGAACAAATTAGTAAGCAGCACCCCTCCATGGCCTCTGCACAGCTCCTTGCCTCCAGATTCCTGCCTTGCTTGAGTTTCTGTCCTGACTTCCTCCAATGATGAACAGTGATGTAGAAGCATATGCTAAATAAACCCTTTTCTCCTCAAAAGTTTCAAAAGTTGCTTTTGAAAATGGTGTTTTATCGCAGCAATAGTAACCCTAACTAAGACACACACCTACACAATTAAGTGTTCATAAAAAATAACTATAACTGAAAATCCATGGTTTCATTGGCAATCTCTCAAGTTTAAGTAGTGATTCCTGTAAGAACATGCTAACGCTTGATCAGGTCATCTATGTATTACTACATATAGCCATTGATCTAATGGTCTATATAATGAACTCACTTAATTCATTAATCCTAGTTGGTTAATGTCATTGCTGGGTTTTTTTTTTTCCATTTTAATGATGAGAATAGCCTAGCACTGTAGCTCAGTTAGTCGACTGTTTGTTAGCAAGCGTGAGACCCTGGTTTTGATCCCCAACACTGCAGAAAATTTGTTGTCTTGGTGCATGCTTGTAATCCCAACATAGAGAGGAGGAGGTGAGAGGATCAAAAGTTCAAGACCATACTCAGCTACATACCAAAATAACAAAATGAGAAGGCGGAGAGAGAAGAGGAAACTGAAACACAAGTAAACTAACACATCTTGGGTGCTCATTAGAGCAGGGTTTATATCTATCTAGCCTCTTAAACCTACCTACAATGAGAACTGGTAAGCACTCTCTCTAAAGGGCTACATCATAAATGTACCCAATTTTGTCAGCCATGTGGTCTCTGTAGCAACTACTTGGCCCAATTTTACAACACAAAAGGAACCACTGGTAGAATGTAAATGAATGGGTTATAATAAAACTTTACCAAAAGAGGTAGCAAAGTGGATCTGTCTCATAGATCATGGTTGGATGATACTAATCTAAATTACAATTCTAAAGGGACCATTATCCTATTTCAAGAGTTCAAATCATATTAGATATAGTTATACTATCAATTTAATCTGTTAAAGTTATATATATATGCATATATATACATTTATGCAGGTTTTTCATAAAATTATTCTATAACTTCCAAAATTTGTTTATCTCTGAGTATTAGTGTTTAGGGATGTTCTAGATATGTTTGCCAATGCTTATATTTTAAAATTGATATCTCACTGAGCACATCCTGACTGAATACTTCCACAGATTGTTTATTTACAATATATTTTTGTAATAATTGAAGATATCTGATGGGTTTACATGAATCTGTGGTAAGGTGCATATTATCGATGCTATTTTAATTTTGAAATGTATGAAATTGTTTTAATTCAAATTCACTTGAGCTATACAATCTTTCATCATCATTAGAAGTTCCAGAGCATTCTTTCTGGAGTCTGGAGACTCCANAGGAAGAAGATGTTTATATCCTTAAAAAACAAAACAAAACAAAACAAAACAACAACAACAAAAACAACCTGGTGTTTTTTTCTGTTTTCTGTAATTTTCATTGAAATCTGAAAGCTATTTTGTTTGTTTGATTGTATGATTTAAACAAAAGTCATATGCTAAGAGGGAATCTGCTTTACTATTTTTTTCCTGGAATGCACTGCATTTTTAATCTTCAAATGCGTGTATCTACAATTCCAGATGTGGTAGCCCTTTTCTGCTTGTAGTTCTGGTTATGTGACTAAAGGGAAGTTTCAAGTGTTGCAATTTCAGACAATCTGTTTTGATTCATTACTGCATAATGGATAGCAGTTGGAGATTGCATACTGCCAACTCGGCTTCTGCATCCTAATCATGCTAGATATTTAGTCTGCAAACGGGTAAAATAAAACCCATCACCAGGACTTTCCCTTCTGGATTACATAAGGATATAGACATTTTGGATAATAAATTTACTCTGACAGCTGCTAAAAGATTTACCAAGCTTGACAATATAAGCAAAAGAAAAGAACAGAAAACTAAAGTTGATTATTTATCCAAAACATTTATCTTTGGGGGACACATAAAAAATAGAATAGTACATTTAAGTATGCATAGGAGCAGGCATATTAAGACACCATTTTGACTGTCACTTTGGGGTCTGTCTTGTATGGCACATTGTTAGCACACTTCCCATTTTTCATGAGGAGAATAAATGATTTGAAAATGCATTAGCTGCATTTGGAATACAAAGTCAGTCTCTGCTAGCTCTCTATAGGGAGAAATGAAAGTTTTCCCATGGAGAAGAACAAAGCAGAAGCAACCCCTCTGGCGGTGATGTTTAAAGTCAATCTGGTGAGGGTGATGCCATCAGCAAAAGAGAAATGCTAAGTAGCTCTCTGGTGTTTCAAACAGATTAGCTCTCACGGTTACCCGGGCAGATGTGAATCTGTGCTGCTTGCAGTCCTAATGCTTCCCTGGTGTTAATGATGTTCTGAAGGGGTCTGGAAATGGAAATAAATGGCTGGCCTGGTAGCTGCCTGGAGCTTCCTTAAGTGCTGGATCTGCAGGGTATCAATTGTTTATTTGGTGGCTTTCAAGTTAGAGAGGTGCATTGATTGGTCTAAACACTGTAGTGTATTACTGTTTCTTATCTCCACCCAAGACTACTTGCCTAGTCTCATTGAGAAGAAGATGACCTACTTTATTAGAGAGAACATAGCTTTGCAGTGGCTTGAAATATGATTGACTGAACAGTATTGATTTTTTTTTCACTAAACTATGTTTCAGAATTACTTTTGAGCTGATTCTGGACTCCCTCACTTTGAGGGAATGAGTTGGGAAGAAAGCATTTAGTAAGAGAGGCATGGTGTTTTGGGCTCCTGGATCTTTTAGGAATAACTCCCCAGTTAGCTTCAATACAAGATTATATTCTCCTTTCCTATTAAATTCTCCCCCCCCTTTCATTCTACCTGCCATTCTTCCTGCTTGTCCTTCTACCTTTCACCCTCCTCTACAATTATTATAATATCTCTTTTGCTAAACTGGTATCCAATGTCTTAGAAGAGATAGTATTTGTGATAAAGTGTTATATAACAGCAAAAGGAACGCAGGGGCCTGATAATGGTTAAGAATGCAGAGACCAGGAAGTTTGCTGTGAAACAGTCGTTCCTAGAAACGGCTGCACAAACAAGGAAGGAACAATAGCAATATTAATAGACAAGTTAGTGTGGAAGGGAGATTTCACAGTGTCCCACCCCTAGGCATAAAACTACAGGCAACTAATGACTACTGAGAGGAGAATTAGCATCTCCCAGGGAAGAGCCTCCGTATTGCTTGTTCAATGCCCAGTGGGTCAGCTTTAAAACCATATAGACACAAACCACAAAAATGGACTCAGTAGATTTTCGGTATGTGCACGCACACCACATATGTAACAATAATAAAGAAATAGAGGCCATCAATTTGAGAATGGGGAGATACAGGAGGGTTCAAAGGAGGGTTTCTGGAAGTGGCTGGGGAGAGGGGAAGAAATGAGGGGAGAAGCTGATATAATTCTATTTCAATTCATGAGCACAAACACACCCACTATTTGCTTCTATTATCTCTAGTATTTATAGAGACAATTAGAAATTCCCTATGATAACATTTTCCGCACCTAAGACTCCTTCGGATACTACATTTCTTCATTGAATTTTTTTTTTATTTTATTTTGTCTTTCCTGTCTTTCGGCATAGGAAAATCTTACTATTCTCCACCTACCTAGATTAAGAGTTTGTATGATTTTTCATTAACTGACACCCACTTCTCATAGTATACCGTGCTGGAAAGAGATTTCAAGTCTCTTCTCAGGTCGCTGAGGCCACGTTCCAAACAAAAAAAAAACAGCCTTTTCCCACAGATACTCTTCTAAGCCTATTTGTTAGCCACACATCCACACTTACAAAATCGCATGAAGTATTAGAATTAAGAAGTATTTAATTCTAAAGNAATTAATTCTAAAGTAATAAAAAGTAATTAATTCTAAATTAAGTATACCTTAATTNNNAATTAAGGTATACTTAATTCTAAAAGTACACCTGTTCTGAAACTCAAAAATACTTAATTTAATGTTCATTTCTACTTGTTTTTCAATTGGAAATCTCTGATTCTTCCATGATGTATGATTGGATATGGAAAATTCCCATGGTAGGGAAAGGACATAACTAATTTCTTAACATTTAACAATACTTTCTGTGGCAATTTGAAGGAGAATGCCCACTCCAACCCACCCTACCCCCAGGTCCATAACTTTGAATGACTGTCCCTAGTTGTTGGAACTCTTTGGTAAGGATAAGGAGACATCCTTTTTGGAGCCTGTCACTGGCAATAGGCTTTGAGGTTTCAAAAGCCTATGCTATTCCCAGCTACCTATCTGTGCCTCATGCTCGTAGATTAGGATGTAAGCTCTCAGCTACTGCTTCAGTACTAGGCCTACTTGTCTGCTGTCATACTGCCTGTGATGACAGCCATGGATAGCCACNGGACTCTGTAAGTCCGAAATAAATTCTTTCTTTTATAAATTGCCTTGGTCTTGGCATCTTATCACAACAATAGAACAGTAACTAGGAGACTGACCCTTGACCTCCACTGATGAATGGTTATCTCCCAGAAGGTGACACTTCAATGAAGGTTGGGTGTCACATTGCAATGTCTGTCACAGAAGACTTTAGGAGAAATGCAATGTAAAAGACAAAATGCTTTATTCTGCAATTTACAACATCATAGCTCCAAAGACAATGAAGATAAGTAACAGCAGGAAAGATACAAGAACTTCTCATTCTGCCTTAGAATGAAATATAGTATCACATGACTTTGATATAATTGGTGCAATTAATTGAGTGCCTTCATCTTCTTTGAGTAACAGGGGAGGGAGTTAGAAGTTAGCTAAAGATTAGTTCTTTCAAAGAAGTTCCTGACACTTGAAGGGATGCTTCTTATCTCTGCTCTCCAATCTCTTCCATTACCATCCTCAATTTTGTTCAGTAATGATTTTGCTTCCTCATCATTTATGCGATGATTATTTGAATGCCAGCCTATACCAATATATCTCATCGTTACCTGGATTCATGCAAACTTGATAGGAATAAATTCTCAGTACATGGGTTTCAACACTTTAGCATTTCACCATCCATTTCCTCATCTCTAAAGTGAGATTAATCGCTTCTGTGATGTGATGTTTTAACAAGGACGAGATGTGAATAAAGCACAAGAATCAATCTGCACACTGAGAAGTACTAAAGGGTTTTTTGTTTGTTTGGTTGGTTTGGTTGTTTTTGTTTTCATCTTATTTTGGTGTTCTTTGCTTTTTCTCTCTGTCAAATGCTCACTTCTCAGGAGAGCATGTTTTAATTAATTATTGGCACTGAGACCTTAAATTCAAGCATTTCATTTTTCAAGAAGGATAACTGGGGACAAGGNTGAAGTTGAATAGCCAACACCACTATGAGGAAGTAACAACAACTGCCCATCTAGGGCCACAGGGAGACACACCACTGGAGCTATGCCCTGCCTGTCTCTGATGGCGCACATTGTTGACTCTAAGTCCTGAGTCATTTGAGCTGACAATTAATAGCAGACATGAACTGTAATATAAACATGAGCCAGTGCTTTCTGTATGACTTTACCAGGGATCTGTGTAGGACTTCTACCTGAGACCAGGTTAAAGGAAACACTGCCCTGAGAACTGGTAGTAAATGTAATTCTAAATCACAAATAGCATCCATTTTTCTTCTTTATTGTTGTTTATTCCTGGACAATTTCTTATACATGTATATTTTCATCAGATNCACCNTCATTACCATCTCTTATCCCCCTCTCATTTCAGTTGAACCTTCTTCCCAAATACCCTAATATTTCTCTTCCTATTTCCAGATTTTCCTTCTTTTATTATGACTCACCGAGTTAAATTAGGGTCACTTACTTTAGCATGGGTTGGGGGTATTTATTGGAACTGATCATTGGCTTTAGAAGTGAAGAAAATGATTCCCCTTNCACAGGAAACACTTAACTCTCAAACACTCTTTAGGGAGGGAATGGAGCCTCCCAAGTCAGTCCTACATCCATGATGGAATGTTGCCAGTACAGCCTTGTGCAGGTATCCACAGCAGCTGTGGTCTCATGAGTGCAACATCTAGATCATATCCAGGAGATTCTTTGCCTCATGATCAGGTATAACAATGTCAATGAAAGTTGAGTAGATGAATGCCTCTTACTCAAAACAAATTATTTTGAGGCATCATATGTCAAAACAAATAGTTAAAAAATTATCTCTTAAAAGTTTTTGTTTTCCTTTCCTCCACTTCTCTGATAAGGTTTAAAAGATGCACTAATCTGTGGATACAAAAAGACAAACGTGGAGAGCAGTTGGATGCTAGGTCTACTGAGCAGAATAATCATAGTAGGTTCACCCATGGGGCCCATGCGCTTCTCCACCAGGGCATCTGAGCTAGATCTACAGTATGAAGCATATGTTTCCTTCCGTGAAGTAAACATTTTTAAAAAAGTAAACAACTGTTGATTATCANCATAACATTTGTGCCAGTATTGAACAAATAGGCTTATCTTCCCATGCTGGTTATTATTATAACCCATGGGGCTTACAGCTACTTAAGACTGTTGATAACTCTTCTCTCCCCCATGCCTGTATATCACCTTCTGGTTCTATGAAAGTCAGCCATCAAGGAGAACATTCCTAGTCATTATCAACTTGATTTCTCCATATCCTGTAACCAAAGCATATGGTGCTTTCAGCAACAGCATCTTACAATCAAGCTCTGTCAGGCAACCACAATCAATGGTAATAGGCCATCGTTTTGGAGGGAATCTCTGGAACACTACTGACCAACAACTGGAAGAGAAGTGCCCCACACTTGGCACTGTAAATCCAGCTTTCTCAAGGGTACTAGAGATCTGAACTCAGGTATTTGTGCTTGCATGCCAGATACTTCACCAGTTGAGGCATTTCATCAGTATCAATATTTTTATGAAAATATGAACTCAGTGAGTGTTGGAATTATATCTGTCAGGCCATTATCACATGATTAACAGACACAAGAATGTCCAGTGTTTTATATTTACTGATTAAATACTTTTATCCTGGAAGCCAAAGCCACTGAGTTGGTGATACACAATTGTAATTTTAACCCTCAGGAGGCAGAGACATGAGGAGCACAAGGTTGGGATGTCCACTTCAGCTCTTTAGTGAGTTTAAGGACAATTGAAGAACATGGTGACTCCTGACATAGAATAACAATGAAAAAAGGACTGATAGTGTAGATCAGTGATACAGCACTGGCCCATCATGCACAAGTCTCTGGGTTCCATATCCTGTACCTTAAAATAAATAGCATCAAGCTGCCCTTGAAAATGAAAGGTTATTAGCAATACCTGAGATTGAGAATATTGTAAAAGGAAGAAATAAGTTATCACCAGGGAAATTCTGATTTAATGTATATTTTAATACCATATATATATATATATATTATAATTTAAACAGGATGCATCATGGACTTACACTGTATTTAAAATTATTAATTATTAATGACTTCTTCCTCCTCCAAAGCCTGTGTAGCTTCTTCTGGTACTATGGAAGTTAGCCATCAGGGAGGAACATTCATAGTCAGTACCAACTTGATTTCTCCATATCCTATGACCAAAGTGTCGTGTCTGCAGTAACAGGCTTACAACAAGCTCTTATAGTGAGTGCATAGGAGGCTGGTATGAGAAGCTTTATATATTTCATAGAGTCCAGATTTTTAATATCTATTTTCTTAACAATGTGCATCTCTAACTTATAGAACCTCTAATCTATGGAAACGATGCTTGTATCATTAAGAGTGTACAGAGGCTCTTCTTAAAAGTGCAACTAGCTTTGCACAATATCCAAAACCTGACCAATAAGAAAAAGGGAAAAGGATGGTGTGTTGAGTTCCACTGAGGAGGCTACTTATTGTGCCAAAAGCAAGTGACAATTCAGAAGAGCCCAGGTCATCTGTAAGGAAATTACAACCAAAATGACAAAGTAGATACGAAGCATACCAAACCTGTTACTGTTATTAAGGAATAGCAGGTTGAAAACAGTTGTTGGGACCTAGCACTCACATGAACCACCGGTGAATGTTCCTCATTTATTGTATAGAGTCAGTGTAGGCTAGTNCTATGTTGAATAGAAAGCAATGTTTATCCATAAAAAACCATGAGGTCACTTTAAAGACAAATCTGTACTTGTGTATCCAATAATTATTCATTGACTATAACAGATATGTTAGACATTGTTCTGGGAGTTGTGAAGAATTCCTTATGAACTACTGTCTTTAAAGTGGGAAATAGGAAAGTTCATAGGAGAAAGACATCCAAATTAATTTGAAACTCATAGGTATAATTTTTTCCCTCTACTATGGGAAGATTTTACCTAAGGCAAGTTCAGCAGTAGAGGAGAGAAACTTTGGCTCTACTATTACCAAGGAAAATTCCATTTTTAGGTGTTCTTATAATCTATGTACAAGAAAGAACAATTGGGTCAGAAATTAAAGTCATCACTAAAAGAAATCTAAGGAAAAAGGGTCATGTGGGAACCAATTGCAGTATATGATTCACAAGGAATTTATGATCTGTTGGCCAGAGCAGGGGCCTGGAATGGGTACTGCCAGGCCTCTTCCTGAGTATAACCCACAGTTCAATACTATGGAAGAGTTGTTTTCACCCTTGATGGAGTCCACACTGCTGTGTCTCTCTCCCTGTTAATGTCAACTAGCTCCCACAGGGCTTGCTCTGCTGTGGCTGCAATGCTGAGCTGCTGGTAGGGAGTGGATTGCTTCCCACAGAGGAAACTAGATATGGTCTTGCTGTGACAGCAGCTCAAGCAGCAGTTCAATGGGGGGTGGTTCCACCCTAACCTCTTGACGGCTAGGCAAGTGCCAGCCTTAAGCCCAAGAAATCCCAAGCACTTGGCTCTAGAAAAGATTAAGTCAGTAGGAGTTTTAAATAATGAAGGCCCTGAAGAACTGTTCTGAAAATTAGAGGAAGCTAAAAGTAAAACTTAAAATAACATCTTTTTAAGGGGAAAAGGAAAAAAAAAGAAAGAGAATAGGTTCAATAAATTTCTATGCCCTTTTACTGAATTGTAAACATTTGAGATGATAAGTAAATAGATGTGGGAATGGTGCAGATGAAAAGATATATTAGGTAGTGTCTGCAATTGTGCAGTGTTTGCCAATCCAAATTACAGTGTAGACCAGACTGGTAAACCAGCTGAATTGCTTTGGAGACTCCCCAGAGTGGGAAAAGGGTGGGGAAGAATAAGGAAGATTACCTGTGTTGCAAGGGAAAAAAGAGGAGAGCAAATTAAATCTCTGAGAGTTTGCTTTTCTTGGTCTGGAATTGTTATCCTCAAACACTGCAAAAGAGGTTTCAAGTGAAGGCTATAAACCCAAGATGTGGATAAAAAATGAGGGTGACCGTGCCCAAACAGCTAAAGCCCACAATTTGCAATGATCCTTTTCCAATTTCCAGCTTGCTGGGCCTCTGAAAGTCCAGCTGGTCACATTCAGGAGATGGGACATCAGAAGATTCTCACTCACCCCACACTAGGACTTCTGCCTTGTTGTTTTCTTAAGGTTTATTTTACTTCTTCACCCACAGACACCGCCCACCCTGTCTCCCCACTCCCCCGACCCTGTCCCCGGCAGCTGCACAGGAATGCCACATAGCCAGATGGCAAAAACGGTTTCTGTTTCTATTTTCCTTCCTTATTCAAAGCTCAAGCTGCTTCTCATGGAACCAAACCCAATATCTCCTTTATTTTTGAGACAAGGATCCCCTTTGTAATACAAGCTGGCTTCAAACCTGTGACCCCCTGCCTTGGTTGTGATTATTGGTGTGTATAACCACACTGGCTCCTGACAAAATATCTTTTAAAGCCCCATTGCTCTCTCCCTTCTCCCTTTGCTTCTGTCCAGGGACATGACTCAAAGCAAATCCTGAATAACATTTAAGTCAAAGCTGAATTCTTTTCTTTAATTAAACACTGAGTTAGAGAGACTGAAATTATTTCATACAAAGTCAATACGGAGGGAATTAATACTGCAAGAATGTACACTAGAAGCAAAGACAGGAGACTGTTGAGAGACAGGAAAGCAGAGAAGAAGGAAGATTGGAAGGGAGAGTAGTAGCTATCCTGTTAGCATGAAGCCATTTTGTACTATTTTTAAATTACTCTGTGACATTTCTCATATCCTTCTTGATCCTCAGGTGCATGTGAGTTCATACATTTTTGTTCTTCGATACCAAATGAACACTTACTATAGGTCTGAGATTAACAATAGCTAGTTTCCAGCTGAAGGGAAGGCTCTGGATGTGAGGCTTTGCTCTGCAAGCTCGAGAACCCTCTTTCAAATCCTCAGTTCCCACGTCAAAAGTTCAATGTGGCTTTTAGTGTTTGTAATGCCATCATTGGCAGGCAGAAACAGGCCAAGTCCAAGCTCTCACTGGCCTGCTGTCTAGCTGAAATGGCAATCTTGTTCACTGAAGGGCCATGTCTCAAGGAGTAAGTTAGGGAGTGAAATAGGAAGACATCTTACATCCTGCTTTGGCCTGTACATGGGCATGCATGGGTGCAACTCGCCCATGTACATGTTCAAACACACACACACACACACACACACACACACACACACACACACACACACA
>LZPO01109597.1:1738-16738 GCA_001675575.1 Neotoma lepida
GGTTTTTCGTGACAAGGTTTCTCTGTGTAGCTTTGGCAACTTTCCTGGAACTCACTCAGTAGCCCAGGCTAGCCTCGAACTTACAGAGGTCCGCCTGCCTCTGCCTCCCAAGTGCTGGGATTAAAGGCGTGCGCCACCACTGCCTGGCTAAAAGCAATTTTAAATGTAATAAGGAAACAAAAAGACTCAGGGTGGCCCAAAGAGCTATTAACAAGAACAAAATTATTGCAAGTATTGCCATCTCAAACTTCAAGTTATACTATAGAGCTATGACAATAAAAACAGTGTAGTGTTGATATAAAAATAGTCTTTGATCAGTAGAAAAGAATTGAGGACCCACAGTCCTACAGCAACCTCATTGACAAAATATCAATAATACACATTGAAGAAAAGATAGCATCTTCAATATACGGTGCTGTTCAAACTGGGTAGATACATGTAGAAGAATGCTAGTCTTTCTGGATTTGGGTTACCCCACTCCAGCTACATACATTTATCTGCATATTTTATAATTTCATTTTTCTTAATAGCTCTGTAATGCTTCATTGTGCTAAATATTACCGAAATATGCCACATTTTTATTAACCATTCGTGTTAATGAACATCTAAGCTGTTTCCATATACTGGCTATTGTGAATAGAACACCAATGAACATGGATGAACATGTATCCCTTTAATGGGATGTAGGGACCTTTGTGTATATACCCAAAGGTAGTTTAACTGGATCATATGAATGATATACTTTTCATATGATGTCACACTGATTTCAGTAGTGATTACCAGTTTGTAATTCCATCAGCAGTGACTAAGTGTTCCCTGTCCTCTTTCCTCATATCTATACTCTGCATTTGTGATCATTTGTTCTTTGGTTCTTATCCATCAATACAAAAATCTCATAGTAGTTGTAATTTGTATTTGCTGATGGCTAAGGATGTTGAACATTTTTTTTAAATGTTTCTCAGCCATTTGTATTTCTTCTTTTGAGAACTCTCTATTTAATTCCATGCACTAGTTTTTAACTGAGCTGCTTTGTTTCTTAAAGCTTAATTTCTTGTGTCCTTTATATATTCTAGACATTAACACTCTAATGGAGAACTGATAAAGATATTTTTGCAGGATATTTCTATTCATATTATTTTCAACATTAAATTAGGAATAAGTTCCTAAGGAATAAACCTTAGGTGTAATGATACTAGTAGGAGTTATTTCCATAGAATATTTTGAAATTTTAAATATTCATCAGACAATTCTATTACTAGTTACTACTCCAGCAAAACTTTTATTGCATAATTTCATTAGATTTTTTAAAAACAATAGAAGAGGAAAAACAATACATGCTTCATAGAAACAAAATGAAAGTGACTATCGACGGTGGCTTCAATCCTGAAGTTCCAATGCTANAGCAGCTGAGGCAAGAGGCTCATGAGTTCTAGATTAGCCTGAGAACACACAGTGAGACTCTTTTTAATAAAAAAATAAGACAGGAGGGAGAGAGGAGAGGGACAGAGGGGGAGGGAAAGAAAGATTGACAGACAATTATATTGTACCACAAAAAGGGAATGTAAAACACTAGGTTGTACCTAATTTATAATGACAAATAATATTTATATAATAAAATAATACATATGTTCATATCCTGAATTTTATCCTTTCATGATCAATATTATCATAAGTCCACATATAAGTACTGACACAAGGTATAAGTAAAGCTGAAAATAAATATAGCAGGTTCCTGTCAGCATCTGTAAGGGCATATGAAGATGTCAACATCAGAAACAACTTGTATTTTAGTAGCCAAAGAAAGAAAAAAGAAATAAAAGCATGTTTTTTTTTAAGTTTCAGAATTTAAAACACAAGCGAAATTTATAATGAAAATGAAAATTTCAAATATCTGTGTATAAGCCATTCAGGAAACATAGTTTCTTTGGAGTTAATAACTTTCCAGGATCATATAAATAATGGCTTGAACTCACAAAACACACAGATAAGAGTGGTATGCAGTTTAATATTTCTAGGAAATACTAAAGAAAGCGTAGCTCCACCTCAGCAGGTGGCAGGTAAGAGCATAGACAAGTTTATTTAACCCTGTCCTTCCAAAGCCTATCCTAGTAGCTGGTTGGAGTGTGTTGGTGGGCATCCACAGCCCTGTGTATCTGTCCAGCAACAATGTAGTATGGTTGAGATTTAAAACCAAAACAGAAAGACAAGGGCATGCTTGTGATCTCAGTGTTCAAGAGGCTTGAATATCTTGAGATCTTGAGCTTGACAATAGCCTGGGCTATAAATAACCTGAAGGCCAGCCAGGACTATATAGAATTGTGATGATGTGACTATGATCTTGTCTCAATAGGAAGAAGAAGAAAAGAAGAAGAAGAAAAGAAGGAGGAGGAGTAGAGGAGGAGGAGGAGGAGGGAGAGAAGGAGGAGGGAGGAGGAGGAGGAACCCTCATTGCTGTTGCTTGGTCTCTTCACTTGGGGTGTAAAAGCTGAGCCTCAGACCAGCATGCTCTTCACTGGGCTTTAAAAAATAGCTGTTACCCAGTCCCTCCACATGCTGCTGAAGATCTCAACCCATCACCGAGAACCAAATCTTCACAGAGGATTCCACAGGTAGAGCTAGCTCTAAATTTCTCCTGCCTTGGCAAGCAAGCTATAGATGTTAGGAAGTCACTCAACTGTGCAATCTGCACCATTCATCATACTCACATGATTCTCAAGGTGATGATTATACCAGAGTACATAGGAGAAGAAAGCTAATACGTGGGGTTGTTTTGATGAATTATATTTCTCAGTGATCATTTGATTTATTGTCTTATAAAGCAGAAAGTTATATAGTGAGATTTAAATAGAATGAATGAAAATGAAGCTGAATATTTGATAAATTCTACAAGTTCTTTTACTACTGGTGATTTCATAGTGAGAATAGACTTTCAGACACCTTTTACCTAATGTCATTAACAACATACAAGTGCTTATGTTACTTAACATCATCTCAAGTCCAATTGCTGTGGAACAATCCTTTTCTATACTATGAATATGCATTACTCTCATTGGTTAGTAATAAAGCTGATTGGCCTAGAGCAAGGCAAGATAAATTTAGGTGGGAAAGCCAAACTGAGAATGATGGGATGAAGAGGAGTTGCCAGCCAGATTGAGAATGAGTTAGACATATAAAATGTGATAGAGTTAAAGACTACAAGCCTTGGGGCAGTACACTGATTAATAGAAATGGGTTAAATTGTAGGAGCTAGTTATTAATAAGCCTGAGTGATTGGCAAAATATTTTGTAATTAATATAAGTTTTTGTGTGTTTATTTGGTACCAGGCAGTTAGGACAAAAAAATGTCGATTTCATCCAATTTGGGTTTCATTCACCTTTATTGTGTTTAAACACAGTGGAGTTTCAGAATTCTTGACAGGCAATGCATTGCAATGGCTATAATGACAGAGCACTCTACTATCCCTTGTAATGATTGAAATTTGTAATATAAAAGGTAAAATAATATGTTTGCATAGAGGAATTTGGAAACAAAAGTACATTTGGGGTCTTAAGATTCAATCAGCAACTAACTCCTTGAAAAAAAAATGTACTAAGTGCTAAAAGAACCATGAACTGACCAGCATGAGGTTTAATTATTTTCTTTGCAGAATAATAATCATAGTTTTGCCTAAGCAAAAACTCTGCCATCATCGCTATCATTCATTAAAAATGTTTAAAAGACATATAAACCTTAGGTACACTTTTGTCTACTGAAAAAGAAAAGGAAATTAGTCAATTTCAGAAAAATAAGAAGCCTACAAGGAAAATTGCCCATAAGCTAAAAATTCTTAAATAGTGTGATAGCCTCTGAAGTAGAACAGGGTTTGGGAAATTTCAGCCTATGGGACAAATTTGACCCAACACCTATGTCAAATAACTTTCAAGGTAAAAATGGTTTTTACATTTTAAAATAAGAAAATGGATATGCAATAAAGAAATGGTACTCCATGAACATTTTAAAACAAGTGCTGATTATTTTCAGAAAGATTACAAACTAAGATATTAAATGAATATTGATCTGTTGAAGAAAGAGAGAGTAGCATAACCTAAACTTGTCTAAAATAATCTTAATAATGAATGAATTTGGCTTAATAAAAGCTTGGAACCTTCAGGAAGGGAGAATGACAAGCGAAGAGGATCAGCTAGACAATGACATACACATTGACAATGGATGTCAAGTTTGCCTGAGACACGGGTAGACATGAGATGATAAGAGTTATACTGAAACTTGAAGCAAGTAATATTTTAAATCACATTAGAAACTTTCGAAGTTTTACTAATAAATGAGAAACGTGTTATTTCTAAGCAGATGACTATGAGAAACATTATCAGAGCTGATAGTACAGATAAGAACAAGAGATAAAAAAAGAGTACAAAGAATTTAAATTGGCAAAATGTTGGCATAAAACCAAAGACAAGAGAAAATTGTGAAACTGACCAGAGAGAAAAATCTCACCATGTGCACACAAACACCAATGGGACTCACAGCTACTTTCACATCAGAAATGGTAACCAAAGACAGAAGATAGTGGTATAACCCCCTTAACATGTACAAGTACATGATCAAATGCAGATCCTATACATACTGAAAACATCTCATACAAGCAAATAAGAGATTCTTAAAAGCAATCAGAAGATAAAAGTGAGGAATATGTGTTGCTACTACATCCTCTAAAAGAGTAAGGAAGGTCCCACAGGCTGAAGCAAGCAGACTCAGGTGTTATAATAATTTGGAACTACTTAAAACAACTCCAAAATCACCACTAAAGGCAANAATATATTGTTGTAAATAACAGGACAGATTAATATTTGTCTTCTTTTATCTAATTTAAGGAGTTAATGAACAAAATAATATGTACAAATATTTCCTCTCTAACAAATAAAAATGTAATGAAATATGTCAATAGCCACATAGGAAACAGCTAGAAGAAAACAGATTAAGGAAGAGATACCAAAGGATAACTCAGAACCACAGAAATAAATTAGGAGGACTAGAAAATTATTTTCAAAATCACATAATACAATAGGTACTATAAAAATGTATTTGACTTCTTTTGTATATTGAGATCTTCCTGCCTCTAACTAATCAGTGCTTGGATTAAAGGTGTGTGCCACCATTCCAAGGTCTTTTATATTTCTTTAGAAATTATAAAAATAATAATGAAATTATTATTTATTTATTACATGTATATACAATATAAATGAAAGTAATAGCATGCAAAGAAAGTTTTNAAAAGAGCCATAGAATAACATTTTAGATGTATCTAGAATTAAGAAAAATTGAAGTATGTCAAGCTAAATTACAATATTTATATTAAACTTCAGGACAACCATTGAAAATATAAAAAAATATAGTTCAAAGTCATTAAAAGAATTAAAATTAGAAATAACTTAATGGAAATTGACCAGTAAAGAAAGAATGAACGAAAAGGCATAGGTATTACACTTCAATGTGTTGACCAAGAAGGTCTCAGAGACACNCCCCAAGCAATACAGACTACTATTTCTCTTGGCTGTTTTCTAGAAGTTGAGGGTAAGAGACTATTACTGAAGATACCACACACTTCAGTTATAGGACCTGGAAAAGTCAAGCTGCTACTGACCTGGAAACCTCTTCCATGATAGCTAGATTTTTACAGTATCTGAGGGTGCTATTTAGACCATGCACAGAGAAATCTTATCAACAGTCCTAGACAGCTATAAATTCTGCTAACTACACAACTGGCTTGTTAAGATATGCCTGAGGATGTAGTAGGGAAATTAATATCTTAAGGAATAAACAACAGCTGTCTAATTATACCTAACGCCTATTCAACAGGAAGGATATCATATCTGGTACTGTAAACCTAGCCAAGAATCAGGGGCTGTCGATTTTATATATACATTAAAGGAAAACTTACTACTATCATTATGCCAAATTAATATCCTGCCCAACTACCACCTAAATCAGTGGTTCCCAACCAGGGAGTGGGGGATGAAAGACCGTTTCACAGGGGCCACATATCTGTTATTCTGCATATCAAATATTTACATTGTGATTTATAAGAACAGCAAAATTACAGTTATGAAATAACAATGAATTAATTTTATGGTTGGGGGTCACCACAACTGTAGTAAAGGGACCCAGTGTTAGGAAGGTTNAGAGGCACTGTTCTAAATATATACGGTTATACCCGTAGATTAGTGCAGCTCNCACCCCTAATCAAAGAAGCTTCTCTTTTGCAGCAGATAGAGGTTATAGAGAATCATGCCTGGAAAAGTATAGAGAGTCCTTATCCTTAAATGAAACATCCAAATCATACTTCATCCCCTCAGTGTATAGGGACCATCCTTGAAAGGGTGGCAGAAAGTATGTGAAAGCCAGAGGCTGAGGATGAGTGCTGCAAAAGAGCATCTTCTCAACATGATAGGCCATTTCATCATGAACTCACAGAGTCTGTGATTTCCTGCACAAGATCTGCAAATGATCAATATGGGCAGCATTTCAGCATGGGATGGAAGGGGCTGAGGAGTCCCACCCTTAGCAGAGGCACTTTAGGTAATGAATAGCTGTTGAAATAGAGTGAGTTTTCTTGAGGAGTGCATGCCCTGGCAGGTTGTCTATGCTCCACTGGAAGTCCTACACACCTGCATAGAAGGGCAGAACTAATTTACTCAGTGGGTTAAGCAACGTAATAAGAAGACATGAAGTTGCTACCTTCCTGTGAAGGTAGCAGAGGAGTTGGAAAAAGGCAATAAGGGGTGATATGATCAACATAATCATGTATATCAATAAAATTCTCAAAAACTGAAACAATCAAAGGCCCCACATTGAGGGTTCCTTGAGATATGAGTATGGATCCTTGGGACCAAGATCTTTGATCATCTATAGGACTCAGTGATATGTAAGGCACTANTGCAGAAACTTGACTGTATTTCAGAGGGTAGGACTGCAGTTGTTCTCCAAGCAGAGCTTTAAAACATGTATCTGATGGCTGAAACAGATGTGGCTTTTGGTGACTAGATATTATTTAGTTTTACTGCTGGTATTACTTTCATTTATTTTGTCTTTTAGAAGTAAATTGATAGTTACAGTTTATTCAGTTTATCAAGTTATGTTTATGTCTACTGGAGTAAAAAATGAAGATTACCTGTCAATAGAAACAAGATAATAACCATTATTTGTCAAGTTAATTTATTATCCTTATATATTTATATGATGTGTATTAGAACAGCTTAGCTATTAAGATAAGCTAGTTATGAGTCACGTTTTGAAAAAGAATAACACAGGGCAAAATTACGAGCAACCCTAGAGAGAATAGTCATCAGGCCCCTCCATGTATGAAGCCAGCATGTGAGAAGCTATGAGCAGCTAAAAAAGAACTTAGAGCGATAAACTGCCAGTGATAAGTCTTAAAGTCTATTAAGCTTTTGAAAAATTAACTAAATATCTCTGAAACTTTATCTAATAAACATCCTTAAAATAAAATCAAAACACNCTTTATATGCTTTGAAAATCATTCACTTCTAATTTTAAACTCAGAAGAAGGAAGTTTAATTTCAGCTATATCTTTGTTTCCTGATAGTAATCCACTATAAATTATAAGTCAAGAAGTATCATATCTGATGCTTTTATTTGATATATTGTTCATTACTATAAAAAGATGGGATTACTTTGATGGAATATATTCCTAACCTAGATCAGTTTATGTATAAGAACCATAGTATGTTTGTACTAAAAGGGGATTTACAGAAAGATTTGTTATTCTTATCTAAAGGAGACAAATCTCCTCTAAACCCATGTAAATTCATGCTCTAACTTACATACACTCACTAATGAATGGAAATGTTATTTTCATTTCCATATATATATATATATATATATATGACAAAGTATCTAATACAGTAGATAGTTTAACAAATGTTATTACTTTTCAAGACACCCAAGTCTTTGAAAAGTATTTTGTCTAGTACATTTTAGTTCTCTAACATGAAATTTAAGTATTTTTAGATCCATGTTTTAATTTGAGAATCATTATTAACAGTAACTAAATGTATTAAAGGCATAGAATTGTAGTCCCCTCCACATACTAGATTATTTTGTTCATATTTTAAACAGCTTAAGTGTGGTTTCTTTTCATCTTTTGTATCATGTATGCTGTTACTAGAACAATAGACTGAGATATTACTTTGATACATACTAGCCTTTGAGAGCAAGTTTATGGCCAATATTTGACACATATGACGTAAAGTAGGAAATCTATGATAAACCCAAAATATNCACATTTATCAAGTATTTCTCTACAACAACTATACTGAATTTAGAAAAGCTAAATCACATTTTTTAAGTTAGTTTAACCTCTGATTCCCACATATACATTTGAACAAAACCTTTGTTTTCATACATTATTAGTAAAATGCTTCATGCACAACTCAATATTATTAATCTCTTCCTTGGTTCACGGTCTAGAGTTTAGGACTTAGTAGTCTTTAAATATTATTAATATAAATGATTTTGATAGTATTATCATCATTACTAATATTGATATAATATTCAATATTACTAATATTAATGATATTATTATTGGTGATATTAATATTCACCATTTTCATATGCAAGACATTTAATATATATGCAGCACAGTTTAAATGCTATGCTTTAAGAAATTATATTTTAAATAAGAACACTGAAAGGAAATTCATCAAATCTAGGTGGTTTATTAGAGTGTTACTGTGCTTTGAAGCCTAAACTTGGCTCTCATGATACTTTTTCCTACAGTATACTGACAGGTACATTCTGTACCATATTAAACTGAAACTCACTTTCCTGTTAACTAGTGATTCCTCTCAAGGATGTCATAGGCATGTCTAAGATTTATAACATAATCAAACTTGTGGGAGCTTTAATCTCAGCCTAATTTGAAAGTAACCTCATGGCCATCGCAGGTAGACAGCCTTTGGGTAGTGGTATTTCTCGAAAGGTTTCTTCTAATATAGTGGTGTGGGTATTTGTTCCACCAGTGTTTGAGAGGAGAGAAATGTAAGGTCTCACCACTCATTCTGATGCTCATGTCTGTCTCTGGTAAGACAAAAGGATTTCTTACTAAAAACAGAAAATCTCACCAACACTTTCATAGGTCTTCCTCCTTTGTCCTCTGTTGACTTGGCTCTCATGGGATGTAAGAGGACTCAGTGCTCTCTATGCTTTCATGTGAACACACCCCAGGACATCCATGCATGCACTCGTGACTATTCAAAACAGAGGCTTTCCCTTGCTGTTTGCCTTATTGAGACTCCATTTACCTCATAAATTGCAAATACAAAATCTCCAACATTATATGTTTTAAGCCCAACATAAAACACCACATGCAAAAATTTACACATCTGACCTCCTGTGACAGATCACATTCAGACTAGAGGTGCACAAAATATAGTGTGCAAATTACAGCCAATGTGCAGGAGATAAATATGGAGTATAAGTGAATTTCACATTTAGAGTTCCTATCCACCCCAAAGATACCTCTGTATTTATANGAAATATTCCAAAAGTTGTAAAAACTGAATCAGAAATGCTTCCTTTTCAAAGTCTTCTCTATAAGCAACAGATGACTTATAACTGTTTTTCACTGATGACATGTAACACAGCTGTTGATTGAAAACTTGATTAAGAATTTACCCAAACAAGTTTGCATTCCCACTAGATATAAAGCAAAGGATAACTAGACTACAAGTCTCAGCTCCAGAGAAGCTAGCTAACAAGGAGGACCCTAAGAGGGATGCATAGATGGCTCTTCAAAGGCAAAATAGATGAAATTGACATTATCAAACTAGGGGTGGGGGTGGGGGGTAATGAAGGGCAAGGGATGGGGGATGAGAACATAAGGGAACGGGATGTTCGAGCTGGAACAGGGACAGAGTGGNAGAGCAAGGAAAGAGATACCATGATAAATGAAGACATCATGGGAATAGCAAAACAGGGTGCTAGAGAAGTTCCTAGGAACCCATAAGGATGACCCCACCTTAGACTACTAGCAATAGTGGAGAAGGTGCCTGAACTGGCCTATTCCAGTGATCAAATCAGTGAATACCCTAACTGTCATCATAGAGCCTTCATCCAGTTACTGATGAAAGCAGATGCAGAAATCCATGGCCAGACGCCAGGCCGAGCGCCGGGGGTCCAGTAGATGACAGAGAAGAGGGATTCTATGAGCAAATGGCATCAAGATCATGATGGGAAAACGTACAGAGACCAGAGATGGCCAGGCCAAACTAGTGGGAACTCATGAGCTGCGGGCCAATAGCTGTGGAGCCCCCAATGGAACTGGACTAGGCCCTCTATATAGGCGAGACAGTTGTTTAGCTTGAACTGTTTAGGGGGTCCCATGGCAGTGGGATCGGGATCCATTCCTGGTGCATGAGCTGGCTTTTTGGAGCCCAGTGGCTATCATGGGACACCTTGCCCAGCCTTGATGCAAGGGGAGGGGCTTGGACCTGCCTCAACTGAATGTACCAGGCTGTGCTGAGTCCCCATGGAAAGCCCTGCCTTGGAGGAGGTGGGAACAGGGGTGGGTTGGGGGAAAGGCTGGGGGACAGGAGGAGGGAGGAGAGGGGGATCTGTGGTTGATATGTAAAATGAATAGAAAATTTAATAATTAAAAAAAAGAAAGAAAAACTTACCCAAACAAAAGAGTGAGGAAACACTGACTATAGCGACTTCCTACCTTCATTCTTTATAGTTTGGCCCTTCCTGTGACTTTCAGTGTGTAGTAATAGGAGAGTGGAGAGTTGGACATGTGGAAGGATGTGGAATGCAGGGTTGTAGTGAAGTTGCTCTTGAAGTACAGCATGTTTATTTTTTAACTAATAAGGGAAGTACTTTAATTATCCAATCGATAGGTAATAATTTGTTAAAAGAATGGCTATATGAAGAAATAATATTTAAAACATTAAAATTATAAAGAATTACAAATCCCAATAATATAATTTTATGTGAAGAAACNAGTCTAAAATTGAATTAAACTTACCGTGACCTGGAGGAAAAACTTTCCATTTACTAAGTGAAACTAGATCATATATGGATAAAGTAGGCCAGTTTTCATAAAAAGGACACTTGCGGATTAACTTCAACTTTCGCAAGTTTTCACGTCTTACTTTTTCCTGAAAAAGAATGCCATTATCAGATTTCAAAATGAGATAACTTAAAAATTAACACAAACTAACAAATAGAAAAATGGTAAATGGTAGAAAAGGAAAAGTAACAACTATATGACTATTACTCATTATAAGATAAATTTGAATAGCATTTGGCAATCACTATGGCCAATAGCTAAACCGACATTTTAATTTTCAGATTTCTTTACCAATAGTCTCACTTTGTTCCATAATACTTTACATTTATATAGATTTTTACATATTTTAAAGCTGTTATAGATGACTCAATATGTATATGTATGTGTGGGCATGTGTTCATATATATATACATATGTATAAAGAGAGAGAAATAGTCATATAATTGATTCTGATGAGGGAAAATAAGAAAACAAGAAAATATCTTTAAGCAAACCACTCAAAAATTCACACATTGATATCCAGTATTTGGGAAAATGTTGAATTCTGAGAAAGTCACCTGCTTATGAGGTCACCACATAAAAAGAAATTTCTTACACTTTAAGAGCCTAAGCAAGAAGAAAGAGGTATCTTCATCTCCTCCCAGCATGCACTGAACTTGCAAGTATCATGCAGGATCTGGACTACATTATAATCTATAAGGAAGATTATGGGGACCTACCAATCCCAACATTTAGATAAGCCTCTTCTACCTTCTAAAAGAAGAAGGGGACATTGTGGGTTTAGACTAGAAAAAAATGAATTTGCATAAACAAATTGTCTTAAACAGCAGAGCTGAATGCTCAGAATTAAGCTTAAAAGCTTTTTCATACAGTACTGATTTTGCAAGTTGAATGACTCTGAAATAGTGTGTCAAACATTCTGTCCTACTTTTTTTCTCTGTTGTTTTAATAAACAAAATAACCCAGCAATCTGAGGAAGAGAGCATTTATTTCAGCTTACAAGTTATAGCCCATCATCTAGAGAAGCTCAAGTAAGGAATCTGGAAGCAGGAACAGAAGCAAAGACCGTGGAAAATGCTGCTTACTGACTTGCTCTCTCAGCTTATTCAGCTACCTTTCTTATATTGCACAGCCCACTGTCCAGGAATTGGACCACCAGTGAGGAGGTGGGGGTTCCACATCAATTAGCAATCAAGAAAACGCCCCACAGATATGTCCATGGTTCCATCTGATGGAGATGATTCCTCAACTAAGATCTCCTCTTCCAAGGTATGTCTAGGTCAGTGTCAAGTTGACAGAAAGTGAGTAGCACAGATACTGAAGGAAAATAAGTGGACTGTTGAGATCTTGAAAGCAATAGTGACGTGACCTCTCTGATCATTTTGTGTCCCCAGCAAATAATATGGTGTTGACATACAAAATATCTATTTGCTAAATGAGTGAATGAATGAATTTGAAATTCATAAAAAGCAAGAAGAGTGCTCATAATGCACACCCGAGGAGACCCTGGCTTTCATGCCAGGTACTGAAAGAAGTTGCTGAAGTGCTTTTCATCAAATAAACCATAATTCATGGTCTCTATAATCAAGTCAAATTTCAAAAGTGAAATAGACATGCACACCATACCAATTTTAACTTCTCATACTCCTTTGCAGAAATTTTAAGGATTTCACAGTCGTCTTCTGTCACAACTGAATGCAGAGTTTGATCCACTTCAGCCTCAGAAACTTCCAGTGAGCCAAAGGTATCCCACTTCTTCAGCTGTGGAAAGTATCAAGAGGCAGGCAGACTTCATTATTGCTCATTGACACCTATTCGCATAGACACCAGTGAGAATTGTGTGAACCATCTAGGTTCATTCATGCATTCATAGCTCTAGTGCTATGGAAGAAATGTCCCCTCACCTTTGCAGGGATGGTTCATGTGTCTCCAAACATGCCTTTTTCTTAATACATTTTCTACTCTTTGGCAACATCAAGAAAATACCATGAGAAAAGATTTTGCTTTGTTTCATTCACTCATTCCTTTTAATTGTCATAAAAATATTTGGTACATAGTCAGAATTAAATGATTATTTGATGAAAGAAGGGTACAAATACCCTATATACAGCTCCTTTATTAATATCCTTATATGTTAGTAGTGACAAATGAAATGAATACAGTATTATGTCATGGATTAATCATTCATATGTGTGTATTTATATAGGTTATCTAATTTAATATGTGACATATAAATATTAAAGATGTTATCACTAGAATGTATAAGTCACCATGGTAAAAAGAGACAATTCATAGTCATATGGAGTATGCTAGGAAAAACTATAGAGAATATAAATGAAAAGTGGCATATTTACATGAGAATTTAGATTTCTTTAAAACATCAAATCAATATGGCTATTGCAGGTATTATTTGGTGGGGGATAGTCACTATTGCATTTTCAATACAGAGAAAGGCTGATCCTTTTTCTTTTTGGTGAAATAAATCGTTGAGCTTGATGTAGTAAATCCGCCCCTCTCAAAAAAAGAGGATATTTAAACCAGAGAATCACTACGGAGGCCAAAGTGGCCTACAGTGCTACTTAACTGGCATGAGGTCGTTAGAGACTGAGTTCTGGAGCTTGTTAGAATGTAGGACAGAACATAANATTCATTACCATGCAAGGTGAGGAACTGGACTTGATCCTAAAGCCTAGGAACTCTAATGAACACTGGGCATGTAAAATACAGACAAGAAAAACTGCATCCACTAATCCATGAAAGAAACAGAAAGTTGCCTTTTAGCTGTGAGACTTGACAGAATTTTCAGAAAATGAACAATCTTGCTCTGCAACTTGTATGTGTGAGGGTTCCCATTTTCACATAGTTCAAGACCCACAATTGACTAACTAGTTAATGCAAATTCTGGTAACAGCCCAAGAAGATAAAATGCTTAAATTCATGTATAAGTTTAGGAGGAAAGGAAATCCCAGTGGAAGCAAGTAGCTTTTGGATGACTAATTAACAAGATTGCAAACTATAAACATGAATAAACACAAATGAAGGAAAATCAACAATGTTTTTAAAAAACAAAGAACCTATTCACATTGAATCATTTAGACATAAAATTAAAACATGAAATAAAAAGGAAAAAAATATTTTGGAAGTAAAAATAACTAAATTAAAACTACAAATAAAATATACTAAAAGGATACATTATTTATAAAATGAAGTGAATCAAACTGAATTTATATACAACATGCAANTAGTACTTAAAATGTATAGATATGGAAGGAATAGAAATAAAGGCATTGAACAGATTGGAAGAGGGACAGACAATATGAAGCACATATCAAACAAAAACTCCAGAAGAACCCAAAAAGAGTGTGGGAAACATGAGTCATGAGTGACAGTGATTGCAAATCTACTTTGTTCTGTAAATATGGCCATCTTCAAAGAGCTCAGGTAGAATAACTTCCAACCTAGAATTTATATTTACATAAAATGGAAAGGTAGAGTTAGAGAAAAGCAAATAAGATGCTGGTTCTATATATTATGTTGAACAAATAATTATAAGATGAATTTCAGCCACAAAAATATACTACCCAAGAGGAAACAATGCAAGGAATTTGAATACTATGTTTATAAATGTAAATAACATTGTTCATTACTAAAAATTTAGATGATTAATATAGATTGTTTTTAACATGTTTAAAATTCTTTCTGATATAACTCAGAGGAAAGGAACATGAAGATATTTGAAAATATATTGTGAGTCTAAGAAAATTATTTCGCCAAGTGATAGATACCATACAAACTATGAAGAGAGTTGCACTAGGACCTGGGAAGTCTCCTCCTCATCCTCAAAACTGATCCTAGAGCACACCCCTCTATTTTCTATAATGATTTTAGTCAGTCCCTCAGATCATAGCGGGAA
>LZPO01109598.1:2520-16723 GCA_001675575.1 Neotoma lepida
CCATGTGGTGACTGTATGTGGCCTTTTAGAACCTGAGGAGTTGCTACTTCTGTCTTGCCAGATGACTTCATGCTGCTCCTGTGTGCCTCCTTACAACGACAGATTTTTGAGGATGAAAACAAGGCAGCTGTGCGCATCATGGCTGGGGACAANGTGGAGATTTGCATGAACCTTGACGCAGCCTCATTCAGCCAGCATAACCCTGTACCAGATTTCATTCATTGCAGGTAACGGCAGCCTCGCCTCTTTGTGGACGAATTTTGTGTACAATGTCATTCAAATGGCCCCTTTACTACAGTTCTTCAGAGTAGCACCAGGGAAGCAGATCAACCTCNGAGGTACACCCTTGTGTCCCCCTTGTCCCTGCAGAATGCCTGGTAAGGCCCGGTCTCTTCTTCCAACAGAAACTGCCTTAGGCTGACAATACAAGTAGGCAGCTCTCCAGCAAGAACACTCTCCAGGCCTCATCTGCCCCCCTCATCTGCCTTTCCTCCTCTGCCTCCCCTCCTCTGCCTCCCCTCATCTGCCTTCCCTCCTCCTCCTTCTCTATCCATCTTCTTATCCCTCTCCCTCTTTTATTCTCTCCATCTTCTTGACCCTTCGTCTGCCCTCCCTCTCCCCCACCTCTCTTATTTACCACTTATCTCTCCTTATCTCCAGTCTCTCCCATCCCCACTGGGCTTCCTCATCCTTGCCTCTCCTCATCTCGTCCTCCTCTCTTGTCTTCATCACCCCCTCCTCACCCCTGTCCCTCCTAATCGACCCCCATCCTTATCCTTGTGCCTCCTCACCACTCCCTCCTCATTTCTGTCTTCATCACCCCTCACCCCTGTCCCTCCACATCACTCCTGTCTTTCCTCCTCCTNACCTGTGCTTTCAGCAGCCTAAAGNNCGAAGCCCCCAGAGCTGGTCTGTGTGGGTCCATCCTTATGCCGTGTCTCCCTGAGCCCTGTATGGGTTCCCTTTACAGCTCTCTGTTGCCCTTCCCCCTCTTCCCAGTGAGGTGACACTCAGCCTTGCCTTCCTTAGCTTCTCCTCGGGAGCTTTGACATAAGCCCAGCTCAGTCTCTTGCGGTGCNTTCTTTCTGTATCTTGGGTTTTCCAGACTTAGTTTCATCCAGAGGCTGCCTGGTGTCAGGCTCCCCAACTGAAAGCCTTTTAGACCCACCTCAGCCATGGTGTAGTAACCTAACCGTGCTGTGGGATCTGGCTAGGCCTGATTCTCCAGCCTCTGGGGCTCATTGCCCTCTCCCATTGCTAGGAAGATGTGGGCAGAGGCAGATGGACTGCACTGAGAGTACACAGGGCACCTTGCGCAGCACCCCAATTTCCGGCTCCAGAGAAGTGTGACATGCACCACCAACTCCCTGGCAGTGTCATTTTAAGAACCTGTCTTGTCTGTTTTTCTAAAGTATAAGCATAAAGGGGCAATGNCCCTTCTAACTGAGTTTCTTTTTTGTTTTTGTTTTTGTCCACATTCCCCACCTGCATAGTCCTGAGCCTCCATACATAACTTAACTAGCTTCCATTACCTAGATGTTTTAGGTGCCAGACTCCATTCCAAGTGCTTTACTTATATTGAGCCGTACCAAAGAGTGACACCTCCAGCCACCTCTGGAGGGGTACAAACTGTCATATTCGACTGTATCTGTAAGAAAATAGCAGTTTTGCTCCATCTCAGGAATGGCTCCCATGCTTTGTTTAGAAAATTAAAGAAGGATCATAATTATAATTTCAGAAAAAAATAATCTTTTTGTTTTGCTCTTAAAATCAGTAAATTAAGATACATCTTGTTTCCCAGTACTGCTGGCAAGGCTAAGGATAGAGCATACTGGAGATTGTTTATTAACCTTCTGCAGAATTGCAGCCTAGTAAACAAAGAGTGAATCCAGAATTTCTTCTCTGAGCTTTTTCCTAAAACCCAAAAGAAAAATCTTCCAGAGCAAGCCCTCGGAGAAGCTGTGATCAAGCAGAGGTGAGCACTGGCCAGCAGCTGTCCCACCTGCTGCCTGCAGAATGACCAAGCTCTGGGAGCTTCCACAGCTACTGGTTACTGTACCCCAGTCTCACTTTTCATCACTAAAGCCACTGCAGATGGACAGAGCTCCAAAGAGCCCTGCATTGACCCAGCGACATCCCGACAGAGAACATCAGAATTGTTCTTCCATCTATGAGGAGGGATTGGTTTTACTTCTAGTGAAATAATTGTATGTTGATGTGTCTTTCGTAATGTAATAATACAGATTTCTAGTCCCTTGAAAGTAACCCATTGCTAACTTTCCTGNTAGGCAGGAGGCACCTATATCTTGGAATATTCTTTTGCCATCTAATTATTCATGCCTCCCATAGAAAGACAAANAGAATTTTGAATATTCAAGTAGTAGGCAGAAAATATTCTTTTTGCGGAAAGGGGAATTTTTGAGACAGGGTTTCTCTGTGTAACAGTCCTGGCTCTCTTGGAACTTGATATGTAGACCAGGCTGGCCTCAAACTCACAGAGATTCACCTGCCTCTGCCTCTTGAGTGCTGGGATTAAAGACATGCACCACCACCACCATCACCCAGCCTAGAAAATGCTCTTATTTTGTGAGAAATTAGTCACCAATGAGATGAAGAGAAGCATCCTTATACATGGTGTTTTCTNAGCTTACCTATTTGTCTAATACTGTTTATGTAGGGTTTTCCTATGCAGCAGGCAGTGGTGTTCACAGACCTCAACACACATTTTGCAAATTGCGTTAGTGGATAGTCCAATGTTGAGTATGAGGTTTTCTCCTCTTAAGGAGGAGATCTTGATTTTCTCTGCATCACAATTACCTTTGTATTGCTTGGGGTGTGTCTTCCAGATCTTACTTGGACATGTCCAAAGTGATCATCTTCAGCTACCTCTTCTGGTTNGTCCTCACCATCATCTTCATCACGGGAACAACCCGAATCAGCATATTTTGCATGGGTTACTTGGTGGCCTGTTTCTATTTCCTGCTCTTTGGGGGTGATTTGCTGCTGAAGCCCATCAAGAGCATCCTGCGTTACTGGGACTGGCTGATTGCATACAACGTGTTTGTGATTACCATGAAAAATATCCTGTCAGTAAGTGGTCCTGCTACATAACGCACTTGTGGTTTCAGTGTAAGAATAAACAGTCCACTCAGTGTTTCTCTAAAAGCCTTGGCCNCTCANGTGACTCTTAAAAACCCNAGCCAAGACACTGCCAGTTCAGGTTTCAGTGCCTGCTTGCCGCTCCTGGTTTTGCCATGTTCCACAGAATCTTTTCCATTCCTTTCTCCCATTTCAGTGTCACACAATGGAAGGTGATGTATTCAATCAATAAAACCTAAAATGGCTTACCACTTAAAATCCCATCCTTCCCTAGGAACATGCTTCCATCTCTCATAGTGTTACNATGNAGTAGCCCTTTCTATGACTGAGTTGGGGGTCACTAGATGTCTTANCATGTTCATCCAAAAGGAGCTCTCTTGCCTAAAAAGAATTGTAGAATGTGAGACAAATTGAGATGTTCCCTGGAATGCCCTGTCAGGTGAGAAATAAGGTAGAAGGGNCTTTTAGATGCAGAAACATTTTATGTGCCCCAAAGATAATGATAGAAAATTCAGCAGCATTAGGTTATTTCTGAGTGTAGACATCCAGATGAGAACACGGTGGAAACCANGTGGGGTAGAGAAATGGTGCATACTGCTTGCTCAGGTCAGGTGTGTAACTTTCACCCTAATGTTACAGATAACTTATACAGCACAAAGAGAACTCTAGCATTGCACCCATTATTTAGACCAACACTGGAGTTATTTAGTGCTGCAGGGAATTTAACCAACAATCTTGATAAGCTGAAGGAATTAGTGCCTCTCCACTAGGCTGTAGCTGATGAGCGTTGTGCCTGCTTCTTCTGGCTGTGATTGGTCATTNATTAGTGGGACAGTGCTGTGACNGTCCCTGATTCTTCCCCTCCTACTTTCTTATGAAGGAACTCATAAGGCATTCATGTGTCCAACTATTGGGTTGTTTCTTTTAACAGATTTTTTTCATGTGGGTCAATGTGTTTAGAGGTCTAGGAAAGTGTGTGTANCCATGAACAGCTGAATTGTTTATTTTGTGCACAGTCTATTGAAGGATTAGTTTTCTTATTGACAAATAAACTGACTTTATTTTAGCATTTTAGCTTACTGACACAAATCTTCACAGGGTATGATGTTAGGAATAATGGCAGGGGTGTGAGACAGGACAGCAGCATGCTGGCTCACTCTGAAGGTGACCTCATGGGGAGAACTCTAATAGACTGATCCTGGAAAATGCATGGATACAAAGTCTCTTTACCCATATAACCATCCATACCTGTATCCATCCATCCACACTCATCTATCCAGCTCAGTCCATCTACCCATCCACACCTGTATCCATCCACACCCATCTATCCAGCTCAGTCCATCTACCCATCCATAGCTGTATCCATCATCCATCCATCTATCCACATATCTTTGTTCAATCAATTTATCCATCCACACCTGTATCCATCCATCTATCCCTTCATTCATCTGTCCATCAGTTTATTCATTCTACAAANGTACATTGTTAACTAGCTAAGCAGTTTTACATTTTAAAGATCCAGATATCAGCAAGACTCAGATGTTACCCTTGAGGTGACATTCTGAATGATCACACTCAGTAAAGGAAAATAGCCTTTATTATAAATAATTACAATGCAATCATTGGTGATAATGGTTACAGTGTCGAGGGGGTGAACAGAAAATGGTTGTCTACTATCTTTTTTAGAAAACGTAGGAGGAACTTTTGGGAGACAAACAAATACACAAACAAAATAAAACAGACAAACAGATTGAAAGTTTCTAGAGACTTAACAGAGGTCAGTCCCTGCTCAGAAGAAAAGAAGACAAAATATTTCGGGCATGAGGTTAGAGCCTAGGTTGAAATGCTCCTTTTCAGGGCAGTAGATCCCAAGCTGAATAACTGCTGTTTGGGGAGTGATGCTCTTTGAGTATTCTGGGCCGTGTCCACAGCTTCCCCAATAGCATTTATGTACTGACTTGCAGTGGTTACTGTTTATTACACTTCCTAGTTTAGGATTTGAACTCGGCATAAGAAGTTTGTTAGTCTGAAAGAACTACACACCAATCAACAGAAAAGACTTCCTCACTCAGGGGACTGGTCAAACAAGCTTCAAAGCACGTAGAGTTCCCTTGGTTTCTCTTAAGGATTTTTTTCAGAACTTCTGTGAACTCCTAGACCTTCAGATGCTCAGCTGCCTTGTATTGCACAGTGTTTGCCTAGAGCCTACACACATCCTCCTGTGTGTTTTACATCTTCTCCAGATAACTTATAAATAAACACTACATGTACCTGCTATAAAAATAAATGCCCTACTACGCTGTTTAGAGGATAATGACAGTGAAAAATGTGTATAGATTTGACACAGGTCCTCCCTCACACCAAATATCTTCTATCCAAGGTTGATTAAATCCTAGGATGTTGGACCTATGAGGGTGAGGGCCATGTATCATCTGTACCAGCCCTAAGAACTCTACTCTTCTTCAGCTTATATCTGGAGTGACCTTCTAGGGATCAGTATATGTTTGAGTCATGTGACCTCTAAGAAACTAATTCTACCCAAATCAAAGTCCTTGTCTTAGTGCATACCCAAAGGGTCAAGGTATGTCCTACAGTAGTCCAGTTTTCTTTGTAAAGAGCAGTACTTCCGAGTGCAGAAGCATCACACTGGAGACCCTTCCCATTCCCACTGAGAGGAATTCCCCCTGAACTTCCATTGCTCTCTGTGCAGCTAATGCTTCCTACATTAGATGTGGAGACTGGTGTTTTAGACACCACGGGCCCCTTATGGAATCGTTGGCATGAGTTCTGGTGAATCCTTGCACATTGGGGTTGTTAGACATCAGATTTATTTTCTGGATCCAGGGCTTGAGGTTTGCCTTTCCTCTTCTCATTTTCAGATAGGAGCCTGTGGATACATCAGTGCACTAGTGAGAAACAGCTGCTGGTTGATCCAAGCATTCAGCCTGGCCTGCACGGTGAAAGGCTATAAAATGCGTAAGTATGAGAGGACCTTTTGGGAGAAGAGATGTGGAAAAGGAGGAGTAGCTGTGTTATTCTGACTTAAAACCTCAAGGGAAAGATTTGACACAAAGAAATGAAGTAAAGGTAGGCGTCAATTCCACACTGAGGTGGAGACTATGAAGCTATACTGTGTGGCGCATTGCTTATCACAGAAGGTGTTCCCCAACGCCCTGCCACACTGGTGCAGGACAGGGACCTCCACGTACCTTTCCAATAGGATTCAAAACCATTCCAGATGCCTTCTCAAGGCTGCAGTTGCTCCAGTCCTCAGGGTATCTCCAGACCTTCTCTCTTCAAGAAGCTGAGGGGGTGGGGGCTTCAGGTTTAGAAAACCAACTGGGAAGTGTCCTGGGCTATCTGGGTTGATTTTCCCCATAGAAACAATGGGAAATGCTATTTCTGCCATCTGCCTCTAGCTCAGAATCACAGGTCATGTCACCTGTGTGCTTCCATGATGCTCAAAAGGCTACTTAGATACAATGCACTCATTGGCTGTGGTTTCTAATTCAGGCTGTATTTAGCAGAGGATTGAGCTATTATCTGGAAATTGCTACTTAGTATACATGTGCTGCTGCACCCTGCTAGCAGACTAGCCTGTGTTCATGGTCAAGCCAGTTGACCCTGGACAGGACTTTGCTAGATTGGAGNATTTCCTCTACCATTGAGCCCTTGTTTCTCCATAGCCCTTGTGGGGGAGTCCTTGAAGAAAGGATGTTCAGGGTTTCCCTGTGTCTCACAGTGTCAGCCGCTCACTGGGGCCCCTTCGTGCTGTTACCANACTGGAGGCATATAGTTTTGCTTGTGAAGTGCTCAGCTCATCAATAAGTCANCCCATTGGAATTCTACTCTTGTGCCTGTGGGATTTCCCGAGCCTGGCTCTGTAGACTTTATACAACAGTGNTGCAAACAGGTGTTCATTTCCCCTGCTTTGATGCCACAGCTGAAGATGACTCCAAATGCAAGCTGCCCAGTGGGGAGGCGGGGATCATCTGGGACAGCATCTGCTTTGCCTTCCTCCTGCTTCAGAGAAGAGTCTTCATGAGTTATTATTTCCTGCATGTCGTGGCTGACATAAAAGCTTCCCAGATCCTGGCATCCAGGTGGGTCAGGCTACTTTCACCAACAACTTACCTGTAATAATGCTCAATATTTTCTGACCTTGCTCAGAGAACCCACAAGAAATTTTAAAGTCCCTTTTAGAAAAAAATCAGTCCCTAAAGCACCTGACACCCATCCTTTTGCATCTGAAATAGAGTTTTAACAAGACACTCTGTGACCATGACTAATGAAGTGGACAAATGATCTGAGTAGATGTACCAAGAGAAAACATACGAGTGGGGATTGGGATGTACCTCAGTGGTAGAGCACATTTGACCTTCCACATCACAAAAAGGAAAGGGGAGGGTGAAAAGAAAGAACATACACATGTCCTAAAAGCATATGAGCTAGCACTTAATAGCACAACTCATCAACAAAATGCAAATAAAAATACNAGTTTAGCATCAATTCACTCCTATGAGAATGCCCGCAATTAAAAAATCAAAAACTCAGTACAAGTGAGGATGTGGTAAGAAGGAACCCATACACACTGATTAGTGAGGATGTATATTAATATAGCCATTCTGAGTATGGTAATTCCCTCAGAAAGCTCAGATACTGACCATGGGACCTAGCACCTCTCTATTCCTCTACCCCACCCTGCTTTGCTCTTCCCTCCTTTTAGTCTCTTCCACACCTCACCTGATTTTCTTCTCTGGGCCACTTCACATTGCCACATTTTTCTCCTTGGACTCCATCCTTCCTTCAGTNTTTTGCNCTTCTCTTTAGATTTAGAAAAGACTATGGCAAGTCCTGGCCACTGACAAGCATGCCACTGCATGGAGGGGGCAGTGGCTGAGTATGCATGCACTTGTCTGAAGAAGCCAGCCTTGCTCAGACAGCATAGGATCCATAATGCTCACTATCTGGCAAGCATTAGGTTAATTTCCCATAGGAAATGACCAAATTCTGTCCTTGAACTTGAGGTTCATACATAGGTGCATAGGTGATTATGACACCAATTTCTCCAGATTTCATCTCTTCCACCTGCCTGGAAGTTCATTTACATGAGTGTGATTCCAGCCTTTGTCACCTAAGTTGGAGCCACATAGAAAAAGGACGTAGGACCTACCTTAAATTCAAGGAGCCTTGTGGAATGTTCTACCTTCATTATATAGATGAACAGTGACTTTGTTTAGCTTTAAATATTAATCCTGTAATTTATGAGTATAATTATTATTTACTGCCCAGGACATCATTTTCAGAAACGGCAGAGTGGGATAGAATTGTCTTAGANTTTTGGGGCTGCCATGACAAAAGCATGGTATGGCAGAGACTGNNCATACCATAAATGCATCCCTCACCATTCTGGCAGCTAGAAGACAAGGGTTGAGGTGCCATCAGATTGCATGTCTAGTGAGAACCTGTAGCCATTCTACCGTATAGAAAGGACAAGAGCCTTCCTGGGCCTTATCGAAGACATTTATCTCATTCACAAATTAGTCATCTTGCAAGGCCCTACTTCCCAATGCTTAACTTGGGTGTAAGGATTTCAACATGATACAGATATTCAGACAATAGTGAGTAGGATGTAGGAAACATTGGGGAGGCCGTGAGAGCCAAGCGTGTGTTAGCAATTTTATGGCATGATTTGCCTTCCATGCCTTCCATTCCAAGAAATGATCTAAAGAATGAGCGGAAAGGTAGGGAATGAAAGAAGGGCAGAGAAACAGCCCCAGTGACATAACTATAGAAGCTTTTTCTTTGACTGCACATGGGCAGCGGTGACTGGGTGTACAGAGGAAAACATGGGGTGGGCCTGGCACCTTTGTCATTTCTCAGCTTAGCAGAGCTTGAGTGCATTTGTCAGTTTGCAATCAGAATACCTGTGGCTGGAGAGAGATGCCCAGTGAGTGAAGTGCTCACTGCACAAGCATAAGCACTTGAGTCCAGATCCATTGCATCTGCATAAAAATGTCGGCGTGGCATTGTGCACTGTAACCCTGGCCCTGGAGGCTGGAGACAGGCAGACCCCCAGCCATTGCTAGCCAAAATGACAAGTTTCACATTAGTGAGAGATCCTGTCTTAAAAAAAATAATAATAATGTGAAGGGTCTGGAGAGATGAGGGCTCAATAGTTAAAAGCACAGTCTGCTCCTGCAGAGGACCCAAGTTCAATTTCCAGTACCCATGTCAATTGACTCACAACCGCCTATAAATACAGAGGGATCTGGCCCTCCATAGACAACTGTATTCACCCCCACAAAGACATACATAAAAACACATATAATGATATTCAAAATAAATATTTTAAAGAAATGATGTGGAAAAGTGATTAGGGAAAATATCCTAATATCACTATCAACATTTTGCCTCCACATGCACCCACATGGGCAAGTGCATCTGCACACACGCGTGCATGCAGCACACACATGCAGGGGCGGGGGAGGGAACACTTGTAGCAATAGAAATGTGAAAAATGCATAAATTCCTCAGGCTTCAGGCAAGGCAAGAAATCAAGGAAGGAACATCAATGCTGTGGAACAATCCTTTTCTACGCTATGAATATGTATTACTCTCATTGGTTCATAAAAAGCTGACAGGTCGATAGCTGGGCAAGAAGTTAGGTGGGAAAGCCAAGCTAAGAATGATGGGAAGAAGGAGGGTGGAGTCAGGGGAGTCAAGAGAGACACCAGCCAGCTGCTGAATAAGCAAGACATATAAAAAGTGAGGTAACAAACCATGAGCCACTTGGCAAAGCATAGATAGAAATACGGGTTAACGTAAGTGTAAGAGTTAGCTAGTAACAAGCCTGAGCTATCAGCTGAGCATTTATAATTCATATTCAGCCTCAGAGTTGGTTATATGGGACTAGGCAGTCCGGACAGGAAGCATCTGTTTATGCCGCAAGCACAAGGCGTGCCATTGGCAAGAGGACTGTGCTCCTTTCCCTGTCATGCAAAATAATAATAATAATAATGACAGTGGAAAGGATATGTGTGAGAAGATGAGTAACTTCTTATATTATGACCAATATCTCTCTAGGACAGTGGTTCTCAACCTGTGGATGGCAACTCCTTGGGGTTTGAACAACTTTTTCACAGGGGTCACCTAAGACTATCTTGCACATCCGATATTTACATTACGATTCATAACAGTGGCAAATTTACACTTATGAAGCAGCAATAAAAATAATTTTATGGCCGGGGGTCACCATAACATGAGGAACTGTATTAAAGGATCGCAGCATTAGCAAGACTGAGAGCCACTGCTCTAGGAATCTAGAAGCTTGTAGCTAGCTCCTTTACTAGAAGTGAAAGTCACTTGATAAATGTTGTGTGACACACAGCCGAAGTCATTTAGTGTTTGAGAAACAAACCATTTTCTTTCCACTGGCCGCCCAGGGTGGCAGACAACCCACTTACTCCCAAGGAGCTATTCCTTCCTTGTTTAGTCACTCATAAGGGGCATCCAGAAAGAGTGGGTGACTTCAGCCAGGAAAACTCTGTCACCCCCAGAAAAGGGATGCCATGACCTCTGATCCATAATGATCATTTTCAGGAAAAGGTGAACAGTCACATGAATACCAATTTGTTCTGTGTTCCNAATTTTATTTTAGAGGAGCCGAACTATTCCAGGCTACAATTGTGAAAGCTGTAAAGGCAAGAATTGAAGAAGAGAAAAAGTCCATGGATCAGCTAAAGAGACAGTAAGAACTCTCTTTACTCTGGATCTCTGCCTTCTTTCCAGTTTGTATTAGTATAGTCAACCGAGTCTTGGCTCTTGGGAATTTCAGACTCCTGAAAAATGCATCCATTTTTAACAATAAGGGCAATTTCTAAGGACTGGTACACNCCTGTATTTCGAGTGTTGATGACTCCATCAGGTCAGGCGCTAACACTGCTTACTGAAGATGAAAGCAGTTTTAACAGGATGGTAGCTCTGGGATGTGGGAAGGGCACCATCTTCAAAAAGAGCAGGGAGCCACCAGAAATTCANTTATTTTGTTCAGAGTCCTGAGCTGGACATTTAAGTTCTCTGAAGCTCCATTTGGTGACATTCAGTTAGGGCACACAGTTGTCCCTTCCGAGCTTTTATAAGGATTGATAAACTAGTGAAAAGAAGCTTGGCTCAGAGCCAAGTACTAGGAGTAGGTTCGCTGCATTTGTGGATCCAGGAAAGAAATAAGGAGTCAGCTTCAGCAGTAAAATAGTACAGTACATGCTCAGGAGGATGGATGAGCTCTGACATGCAGGGTCCACTGTCACTATAGCAACACTGGTATGTCTAGTGCTTCCCAATTTGATTCATCGCTTGCTTTTCTTACCACACCATCCAGATGGGACAGGGGTAGGCTGACAGGATGCAGGAGATTTGAGAATTCAGTTGAAAAGAATTTTCTTGGAATGAAATTTCTAACAGTGGAATGTCTAAGGACTGGCACACATCTGTATTTTTGAATAGTAGTGTTTAGAATATAATAGCCATAGAGTTTTAATTCTAGACACCTTTAGGGAAAGTGGAGGCCCTGTCCCACACTTCCAGGAAAGTCCCCTAAATTTGGAAGAGCAGCTTCATTCCATCNTTACCTCAGTTCTTAATTTCCTTCCCTTAAAGGGTATTTCCTTGTATAAATTAGATTATTCCACAGCATGGGTGTTTGCACAAAGACCTAAGGTGTATATGCAATTGCAATGTGCATGCAGTGTGCTGCAACTCTTATTCTTTCTAGCTCAGACTCAGGGAAGAACAAATGCAGGGCCACGTTTGGAATGTGTCCTCACTTCCCCTAAGTGAGACCTGACTCTTCCTATATGGTTAAGAATGCAAAACTGGGGCAGGAGAGATGGCTCAGCAGTTAAGAGTACTGGCTGATCTTCCAGAGGACCTGGGATCGATTCCCAGCACCCATCTATACTCCAACTCCAAGGAATCCAATACCTTTTTCTGGCCTCTGCAGCCACCAGGCGTGTACCTGGTGCACATACATACATGCATGGAGACAAAAACACCTGTTCACATAAAATAAACAAAATGTAAAAAATGATGTAAAGCCTTTGGTTATAGTATACAAAATGAGAACAGATATCAAGGACTTCATGCTAAAGCTTAACATAATGACTATTGATCATATTACTAACTTCAATATCTATGAACCACAGAGTACCCTGAACTCGTGTGTGTGTGTGTGTGTGTGTGTGTGTGTGTGTGTGTGTGTGTGATGTTTCTTGCTAATAAGCCATGATCTCATAATCCTTAAGTACCTGAATGGAAACTGACCACTTTGCTCATGGATTCAGATATTTCGATAACAACATGAGTCCACAGTGCTGACCATGGCATAACTGTGCTTGCGCTCTTATTATTACTAATGCTGCCATATTTATAGGATGGATCGTATCAAAGCCCGGCAACAAAAGTACAAAAAGGGTAAGGAGAGGATGCTGAGCTTGACCCAGGAGTCAGGGGAAGGCCAGGACATCCAGAAACTCTCAGAAGAAGATGATGAAAGTATGTTACATTTTCCTCTACTCGAGTGCTTTGACATCTGATAAGAGCATGCTATTGGTAGGGCTGTAAAATACCATTCATTTTCATTCTGTTAGGAGTCTCATTGTGTTCACTCTCCCATTGTGAATGGATGTTTGTTTCCCTAGTGCATATTTAATGAATGAATATTTTTGCAAGCATCTACTCTTCAACATGATACCTTTAATGAACACAGTCTGGTTTAGTTCACAGATATGTTCCTAAAGAAATTGGCATGGGTTTTGCTTAATTTGTTCCTTTAGGGAAGACGTTTTAGATATGCTGCCTTTGGTTACTATAAATTTAATATGAAAATTAAATATGCATGCATATTTTATGCCACTTGTACATATTCATAGTTGAAATTTCAGCTGTTACTCATTCCAATGAATTTTAGTGTAAAACATATAACTTATTATATTTAATTATAGATTTATCCAATTATGGCTCTAACAGTCTTACTGTAGGAACCTGCATGCTTTCCTACTTAAGGGAATGGAAAAATAATGCATGGTCTCTTTCTAGTTCCTAGAATCTCTTCATTAGCAATAACTATCTTCCAATCATGTACTAAACTAAGCAAAAGAAAAAATCCTATTTCTTATTCTTAGTATATTTAGATGACTTATTTACCACTAAGTGGTTCTTTAAAATGGGCAATGCTTCTTTCATGCTAATTTACTGAAAAAAAATCAGTGTAAGATGCATTTTTGACAAAGAATACTTTCTGTTTAATATTTCTCTACATATGCCCTCAGATCCTAGGAAGAAAGTGAGCATGTAGCATACTGTTAAGAACATTCCGTGTTTACCATTGCAGTGGACCGTTAGTACATGAGTACTTTTATAGTTAGTAGACTTCCTTTTCCTGACCTCTGATGTGTTTTTGCAATTTATCTAGATTTGACAATTGAGTTTTTAAAAACGTGGTTTTCAAAAACTTGTGTGCTCACTTCGTAAGAATTAATATCTGGACATATTTCATTTTAGGAGAAGCAGACAAACAGAAAGCCAAGGGCAAAAAAAAGCAGTGGTGGCGGCCTTGGGTTGATCATGCTTCCAGTAGGTTCCCTTGATCCTCTTCCAATCTCATCAATTCTAACCCTTATATCCTTGACCAGAATTCAGGCTCCCCATGACCTGTGTGCCCCATGCATGGTTTGACCCTTGTGACTTGATAGNGGGTCAGAGTGTAAGATCACTGCAGTGCTAATGGGGCTCTAGGCCCCATTTGGCAATTCTTCCAGAGGAATCAGTATGTTGTTGGCTAAGGAAAGCCGAAGTTGTGGTGTAGAGAGTATTACCTCAGAAAGCCAAGAACTGAGTATGCTAAATCTGCGGCCCAGAGTTCTGCTCCTATCCACTATGTGGTTTAAAGCCCTTAAGGATGAATTTGTCCCCTCCCAGAATTCTGAAGGATGGTTGCTCTGTTCTATGTGTCTGTGACCCTCTTTGTAAGGCACTTGGCATGACTGTCAATGAGCCTCCTTTCCTGTCTTCCCAGAGCTTTGATTTCATCTGCATATGTGAGTTT
>LZPO01109601.1:0-12001 GCA_001675575.1 Neotoma lepida
TTCTGCAAAAACATAAATAAAAAACATATTTTCTTTGCCATGAGACTAAAAGTGGGGAAGCTTAGAGAGATGGGAGCTATTAAATACTATACTACTACTACTATGAAATACCAGCAATTTGGGTGAGGAGCATGAATACCCCTTTGTCAATAAATGTTAAGTAGAGGAAATAGATGAGCAGTGAACCTTGCCACCAAATGTAGTGTCGGAAGCAGCCAAATTGGAAGGCTAGACTACAACAAGGTGAGTGTTCTCTTTCCTTTACCTTCTAGTGACACAAGTAGTGAGCCTGTACTTTCCAAACCCTGACATCCTTTGCCTACAGCATTAGTGGATTCCCTACTCCCTAAACCCTGGCCTTGTGACAAGGAGTTGTCCCTTCTGACTAAAGTAGAGATGCTGAAAGCAAAATGCAGAGCTTGATCTTCTACCACATCCAGGCATTCATCCCTACCACAAACCAGTGGAGGCTGAGTAAGTAGGCTGCATGACTTTTCCTGCCTGCAGTAGCATCCTCCAGAGTATTGTTGTATGCCCCATAGAGAACAAGGACATTGATCCTGCCTTGTGGGTTTAGCTGTGCACTTTGACTACCAGCAGTTTCCCCAAGCAGCATGGTTTTAGTAAAGACTTGATAAAATACAAGCCTAGATATGCTCTAGAGTCTCATAACAGTACCCAAATGTCCAAGATATAATAAAATCTTTTAATATTACCACCATTCAGGAATACCTCAACCTGAGTGGAAAAAGCTTCTCCATAAAAAATCAGTACCCTGATTACACCAGCTGGGATTATTTGAAAATACTTTATTTTTTTGAATTTTTTTCACATAGCACATTTTTATCATGTTCTTTCCTTCCCCCAAGTCCTCTCAGGTCTCCTCTACCTCCCTATACACCCATATTCATGTTCTTTCTCTCCCTCAAAAAAAAGAAATATCAGCTGATAAGACAAAAAGCACTAAATAAACCATAACCAAAAAGCACACAAAACTCACAGAGCACATTGTACATTGGTCATCTACTCCTGAACATGAGGCCTGCCCTGTAATGTGTTTGATATACCCAGGTTCACTCTATTAAGAAACTTGTTTTCTTTCTCCTAAAAGGTACCTCTTTTAAAGCAGCCATCATAAATATGCTTCAATAAGCAATTACAATCTAGAAACCAATTAAAGAACAGAAAATTGTTTCAAAGAAATAAAGTAGATAAAGGCAAATAGAAAACAGGCATTCTCAGAATCCTAGCAAAGGCACAAAGTTCACAAGGTCAAAGCCTTCCTTGATACATAGTAATTGAGATAAAAACTCAACCAAAACCTTATAAAACTGCAAGGAGAAATAGACAAATCCACCATTATATTTGAAAATTCAGCACCCTTCAGAGATGGATACATTCAGCAAATGAAAAATCAGTAAGATTGTAATGGAACTCAACACCACGATCAATTATCTGGATTTAATATACTATTCCAGCGATAGCATAGTACACATTCTTCTTAAACTCACATGAGGCACAATAGAAAAAACACATCTGTGCCTTAAAATATACCTCATACAAAGTCTGCTCCTACATGAGAATGAGATTTAAACATTGAAATAGCAAAATAGATAGCTGAAAAATCGCCAAATGCTTGAAGATTAAAACAACATTTCTTAAGTAACATAGCTCAAAAACTAAATAAAAAGTAAAATTTTAAGCACCTTGAAGTAAGTGGAAATCAGAACCCCAGATTTGGGGACACAGTAAAAGACAGCAATGCTTAGAGGGATATGCACAGCATTGGACAGACCTAGAGAAAGATAAAGATCAACAACTTAGGATTGGTAAGAAGAGTGCCATGAAGAGAAGTATCATTATAGATCTCATGGATATTATCATCTTAATATTTGACTAACTCTGTGCTCATATATTTTATATGCTAAATAAAATGTACAATTCTTGAAATACACAGTAAACCAAGACTCTCACAAAGAAATAGGCAGGGCCAGTGAGATAGCTCATATGCACACAACGAAATAGGCAGGGCCAGTGAGATCACTTGGTAAAAGCACTTGCCACATAAACTTGACAACTTTAGTTTACTCCTCAGAAGTCACAGTGGAAGGGAGAGAACCAACTACTCAAAGGTTGTCTTCTGATCTCCACAGACAAGATGTGTCTATTCTCAGATAGGAACATTGTGCACACACAAAATTAAATAAAAAGAAAATACACCATCTGAATAAGTCTATTAAACTAGAAATCAAATTAATAGTTATGCATCNACATTGAAAGCACCAGGCCCAAAATGGTCTCACTGGTGAATATTCCTCTACATTTAGGGAATAAATTAAGCCAATTCTAACNAATCTCTTTAANAAGACAGAATCAAGCCAGACATGGTGGCTCAAGACTTTAATATCAACACTCTAGCTGCAAAAGCGTGCAGATTGCTGAGTTCAAGGTCACCCTGGTCTATATAGTAAGACCTTGTCTCAAAAAACAATGAAAAGTAGAATCAGGAGTCTAATTCCAGACCATCGGCCCACAAACCCTCTTTAGGCACAAGCCACATTTCCTGGGTAAATAAAGCTACCACTCTTCATTAAAAAAACAAAAAACAAAAAACTTCTTTATAGCAAATGGAAACCATCACAGAAAAAACACTAGTGGATACAATGTGGAAAGCCAAGCTCCAATAGCTACATCTATAACACAGTTCCTCCATCCATGGCTCAGGAAATACCTCACTCAGAAGAGGGTACAGAAATGTGGTAAAACCCAGAATANCAGGAAGTCTACTGTGAAACAGTTTCTTCCAGAAATGGCTTTTTAAACAAAATTGGAAAGTTGGCAATATCAGTGGACATGCTAACATGGATGGAGGAAAATTTAAAGGGGTCCCATACTAGACAAAGAACTACAAGCAGCTAATGACAACTGGGAGATGGAGGATTAGGACTGAGCCTCCTTCCTGGTTGTCAGTTGAACCCTGAAAGCATACACACACAACAAAAATGGACTCAGCAGGTTGTATTTATATACATTTGAGTCCGTCTTTACCCTAACACCAAAACAGCAAACACATAACTGACCCGTGCTTTATTTTCATGTAATCATTAAAATACAAGCAACCCTCCTCAGTGAATGTTAGGAATTTAAATACAACAATATATGAAAAAACTTAGGGTGAGTGAGATAGCTTTGAGGAGAAAAGCACTTACCAACAAGCCTAATGACTTGAGTTTAGTCTCAGAACACACATTGGTAGGAGGGGAGAGCTGACAGCTACCCATAATCCTTTGACCTCCCACACATGTGCAGTGGCACTTATACACACAAAAATATATAAATAAGTGTGATTTTAAAAATTCATTGATTTTTAACATCATCAGTTGGAATGTATCCCTCAGGGATGTAGGGCTAGTTCAACAGTAGAAAATGGTATATATCTATCAATATATAAATAAAAAAACCATGAGTAATGCAATAGGTACAAACTGGCACTTGCAAAAAAATGCTTGGCAATTAATAAAATAGAAATAGAATATCCAAACTTTTGTAATACATGTTTAATATCCCTCATCTGAAATTCTGAAATCCAAAATGCCTTGAAAACCAAACTATTCCCAAATGCAAAACTTTTTACATTGCCATCATGATGCTTTAACAATTNAGGATTTAGTATTCAGACTTTTAAATAAGGATACTCAAATGATGAAGTCTATCCAGATATACCAAAATCTGAAAAAGTCAGAAACCTGAAATACCTATCCTCAACTACTCAGAATATGTATAGTCAATGTGTGTATGCAAAGAGCCTACAGAAAGCTAATGAATTTGACACAATAAAACACTTGAAGCTTAATTTAAACCCTAAGGTCACTCACAACTGTCTATTCTCACCCCTTTCATCTTAATACTGAAAGTCAAGGAATTGGAAGGAAAGAAATTTAGCTGCTCTGTTTTAAACAGCATGATTGCTGTTGTAAAAAATCCAAAAGAATCAACATTTGATGCTCATAAGCAACTTTAATGATATGTTGGATTTGAGATTTGAAAAACCCACAACACCCATTATAATAGTATCTAAAATATAGTTCAAGTTCATAGGGGGAAAAAAACTACAATTCTGATTTAAAAAAAAGTAACTTAGGAAAGACTCCAATGGAGAGATATTTGTTCATGTATAGGAAACTTTGCTATAGCCCAAAGTAGTTTTTTCACAACTAGAATTGTAGATTGATTCCAATCTATTATCCCAGAAACTGATTTGAAATCAACAAATTGATTCTCAAGTTAATATGGAGAGGCAGAAAATCCAGAAAGCCAACGTAATATTATTCAAGAATAATAGCATCAGAGGAGTGAAACTACCTACCAATATTGGAATCTTCCAATACATACTGTGAAGCTACAATAATAAAGGCAGTGTGGTGATAGAAGGAACAGAGACAAATAGATCAGTGTAACAATAGCTAAGTAGGCCTGCACAAATACAACCCTGACAAAGGTGCAAAGCATTTCAGTGGGGGTGAAGATAGTGTCAACAAAGAGTGCTGAAAGTCTAGATAGTCACACTCAAAAACCTGAGCATAGAGACAAAGTTAATATAACCAATAAAAATCAATTCAAAATTGGCCAAATGTAGTAACAAAACTGTAAAACACACCTGCTAGGCATGGTGACACAAGCCTTTAATCACATTACTCAGAGACAGAGGCAGGTAGATCTTCTGGTGAATATAGTGAGTTCCAGGACACAGCCAGGGTGACAGTACGACCCTATCTGAAAACAAAAACAACCTCAGATAGTGTAATGGCTGGCTGGTTTNGTGTGTCAACTTGTCACAAGCTAGAGCCATCAGAGAAGAAGGAGCCTCAGTTGAGGAAATGCCTCCATAAGATCGAGCAATTAGTGATCTGTGGGAGGACCCAGCCCATTGTGAGTGTGCCATCCCTGGGCTGGTGGTCCTGGATTCTGTAAGAAAGCAGGCAGAGCAAGCCATGGGATGCAAGTCAGTAAGCAGCTCCTCTCCATGGCTTCTGCGTCAGCTCCCGACTTCCTTCAGTAATAAACAGCAATATGGAAGTTTAAGGGAAAAAAAAACTCTTTCCTCCCCAAGTTGCTTTTTGGTTGTAGTGTTTTGTCACAGCAATAGAAATCCCAACTAAGACAGATAGTTAACTTAAGAGAAAGTCTAGATGAATTTAGATTTAAGTGTAACTCAGTTACAGTGCCAAAGAGATAATCCAAGAAAGTGTTGATTTAGCTGGACATACCTAAAATTGAAAATGTGTGCTCTGCAAAGTACTGTCAGTGGGATGAAGACAGGGACTTACTCAGTTTTAAAGGTAGNCCTGGTGCTGGCCTCATGACAACAATGTAATGTGACACATATAACAGTCTGGTTCTGATATGGGAAATCCACCTGATTATTTAGACCCTGGTGCCACTTTACTGATAGATGTGGAAACAGGCTTTTGCATAGAGCATAATGATGAAGCTCTATTAGCAGGTGGTACAGATTCGAGTGGGATTGTATCTGTTGACAGCTACAACCGTGTTTTACTGTGTTTTTGTAATCAGTGAGATGGAACAGGTTTGGAATACATTCAGAAGCACCCTGAGGAACTCAAAGGAACCAGAGGGACACTCATTAGAAGTCCTGTTACACTACATAGCATTCAATTGTAGACAATTTCTTTTCTAGTAACATACTTGGAGATGTTTTTGTTACTTCCTTTTTGTGCAAAAGCTGATCTGAAAAGAGTAAGCTGCTATATCAAACCATAGCACTCATAATTACTTAGCAGTTGCCACCAAACATTTGCTAAGGATTCTAAACAAGTTGTTGGAAAACAACTGACGGGCACATAAAATTGGTCACCATTTTTCCTTAAGATTACAAAACTGCCACTACTACTGATAGCAATACTATAAAGCTCAGGAAGTTGTAGTGAAGTAGAGGCTTTTTTAAGAATGTAAATATTGTTACCTTAGTAATAATGACTTTTTTGATAAGGCTTGAGTTAGGGTCTACAGATTCATGTTATTCACTTCAGATTTTGTTTAAACCCTTATTTCCAGTCTGTAAAAACATGAATAAGTACCTCAACTCATATTTCTGTTATACACCTCAGTAATGATTCAGAAATTGGGTGTGGAGGTTTGTCATAAACAAGTCCATTGTGTTAAAAAATTAACCTTGGTCATAAATTTTGAATTTTATAGAAAAAATAGACACAGACTATGAGATCCTATTTACAAAACATATAAAAAAACCTGTTAATTCAAGCATGGAAAGAATCTTTAAATGCAATAGTAGAAAACAGACCAAAACTGGGTCAAACACCTTAAGAGACACTTCAGCAAACATGATAGAAATTAGTATATAAAATGATGATTTACTCTGGGTGGTGGTGGTGCACATCTTTAATCCCTGCACTTGAGAGGCAGAGGCAGGTGGATCTCTGTGAGTCCCAGGCCATCCTGGACTACAGAGCAAGCTCCAAGACAGGCTCTAAATCTACACAGAGAAATCCTGTCTTGAAAATAAAAAGGACTTACATCATATATCATTGGGGATATGAAAGTTAAAACAATTAGATACCACTACCCCTGTTTTAAAAAATTCAAAATTTAGGTCATTAATTACATCAGATGCTGGGGAGGTTGTGGAGCATAAGACACATTCACTGCTGGTGGAGACACAAAATGCTGTTGCAGTTTTGAAACAGTTTAGCAGTTCAACCATATTCTTAACATACATCTTATCTTTACATGAGAAAGACCAAGAAGTGCTAACAGAAGCTACCAGGTTTGTGTAATTATTAATTATCCACATTGTGGAGTCAGTGTGTGATTTACGGTAAAAATTAGTAACCTAAATTCTAGGGTTATCTTATGTCTGTATGTGTTAACCATTGATAACTCTACTAGGTATGTGGAGAAAAACAAGGCTAATGTTTTCACACACATCAAGTGTGTGATACTTATTGTTGATAAGNTTGTACTGTGNTACAACNTTAAGCATGAATTGATGCCTTATTTGTTAATGAAATTTTGANACTCAGCTATGCTGTCATGGTAGAGATGTGCAATGTCATTTTAAACACAAATAACTGTTTTCCTCCTTCTTTATCCTTAGTTTACTTGTCTTCATGTTTCACCAATACTAGAGAATATGACTTCATATATGGCACTCTGAAGCAGTGCAGACTTAATACGAACTGTGACCTGCAGGTCACGTGGCAGTTTGGAAATACAAAACTGGTCTGTAATGAGTATCTCGAAAAACAGTTTTCTGCTAAGAGGTAAGTGTGTGTGTGGCTGAAGTATGTGTGAGATTGTTTTGGTTATAATTATGGAATCATGCTAATTTATTTCTGTCACTTTAAAGTTAGTATTACTAAGAAAATGAACATAGATTATTTAATAAGAATTAAAAAGGAAAGGCTAGGGGGATGGCTAAAGTAAAGAGAAAGTAACTGCTTTGCAAGCATGAAGGTCAGCACCCATGTAAAATTCAGGCACAGCAGAGAACATGTTTTTAACACCAGCTCAGGGTGGTGAGGGGACACAGATGTATCCCTGGAGCACACTGACAACCAGCCTAGCCAAATGGGTGAAGTCTGGTTCATTGAATGGGACTCGCTCTAAAACTGGTTCTCAACTTGTGGGTCATGGCTCCTTTGGGGGTTGAACTACCCTTTCACAGGGGTCACCTAAGACCATTGGAAAACAAAGTTACATTATGATTCATAACATTAGAAAAATTACAGTCATGAGGTAGCAATGAAAACAAGTTTATGGTTGGGAGTCACCACAACATGAAGGACTGTATTAAAGGGTCATAGCATTAGGAAGGTTGCGAACCACTGCTCTGCAAGTAAGGTGGAGAGCAGCCAAGAAAGATGCCTGATGTCACCTCAGCAATGTACAGATACGCACAGAAATCCATGCATATGCCAAACACAGACACACAAAGATTTACTAAGGAAGGTAATACAGATTATTTCCTTCTCATAATCTCTTATACTAAAAATTTTAAGTGACATTTGTTTTATGCATTAATGTAGTCAGATTTCACATGTCCTCTTTTAATTTTGTTTTTGTGTATGAAGTACACCTGCCTCTGTGAGCAAATTAGAGGGTAGAGGTAGCCTTCAGGTAACTACCTTCATCACTGCACCTTCTTTTAATTTTTACTATGTTTTACGTATTCTGTGTAAAAGTCCTGAAATGTCCAAAAGATACTAATTTGCAGCATTCCTCCACAGCGTCTGGTTCTTACAGTATTCTGTGATGCTCCCAGAGCCCTGGGGGGAGATGTGATACAGATGTCCTATTTAGGGCTAAGCACTTGACAGTCATTAATTCTCTGCCATTTGACCAGTTGTGAATCCCTGTCTTAACTGCCATCCAGTGCAGCAGGAGACCTGTCTGATGAATGCTGAGAGCTGCATTGATGTATGGGTTTAAAGATGAGCATTTAGAAGGCAGTTTGATATTCTATCGATTTAGCAAAATGATAGTAGGCTCTTCCTAGGGCCCGTGAGTTCCCCAGCCATAGTTTCCTAGTACCATGCATGATTTCTATCCTGTGGAATGGCCTGAAGTCCAACCAGAAAGTGGCTGGTTATACTACAACATCTGTGCCACGATTGTACCTGTGGGCACATCTTGCTAGCCACTCATTTTTATATAGCTTTCAGGGTTCACAGCCAATAAGATTGTTGGTGGTTTTTCCTCTCCCAATCAGCTTGTATGAGCACCTTCCAGAGCTAGGAAAGCCAGCTAGCAGAGATAAAGATCAATACTCACACACATTTAATTTTTAAGTCAGGATCTTTACTGACCTGGATTTTGCTGTTTAGGCTAGACTGACTGTCCCATGAGACCTGTTTGTCTCCACCCACCTACCTGCTTTGTGTATGTGAGAGAAGATCTGACTCAAAGCATCATGCTCGCAAAGCAAGCACTTTACCCACTGAGCCATCTCTGTCCCCTCTTCTCACTTTTTAACCTTCTGTTTTGAGAAGCATGCATAAGCTCATTTATTAAGCATCATTTTTTTAGTTTCCTTATGCATATAAATGAGACATAACAAAATAATCATAAAACAACACTTGTGTCTTGACTCAACTCTTGGTGTTTTGAGACAGGATTTCACAAGCCCGGGCTGGCCTCAAACTCACTGTTACTAGGGTGGACCCAGGATCATCCTGCCTCTACCTCCAAAGCATTTGCTTTTGTTTTTTTGAAGCTCATGGATCATTGAATTAGCTTGAGAGGAAAAACAACAGTGAAGGCAAGTTGTAAACCTCAACAGTTGTTGAGAGAGAGAAAGAGAGAAAGACACTCTGAGTGTCTTAGGACTCCAAGAAAGTAGGCAAGTTCAACAATAGGAAATAGCTGCATGGGGTGGAGCTGGTGCTCTCAGAGAAAGAGTGAGATGTTCCAGAGTGTCAGGGCAAGCAAGCTTAGGGCTTTGGCCAATTTCCACAGAATAGATGAGAGGAAATGTGAAAGTTAAGCTTTTTTGAGTTTGAACTCGAACATGGCAATCTCGGCAGTGAAGGTCTATAAGCTCTTTGAAGAGCAGTTGAGACAAAAAATAACTTTACCACTCTTCTTTCATAGGGTTCTTGGAGACAATTTGTTTTTCACAGCCCATTACTTCTCCTTTTTTTTGTTTGTCACACACTTTAAAAAAAATTGAATGCTACTCAGTAGCGCTCGATATTTTAAAGCATTTCTAGTGGTGGACAGTTATGGGATTTATAATTTCCTTGGGTACTTGTCCAGTTTGACAAAAGCTTGTTTCTCATAGAACTTCACATACCTTAGTCCAATGTGTTAGTTTCTGTGTCATTCCTCTACTATATCATGAATGTAGTACCTATTATATTGTGAAGATAGTAGCTATCTTCCTTGTAGGTCCACAATGTAAAACTGAGCATGGCAACACAATTGATGCTTAAATCTCAAATTAAATTTACACTAAACTCATTTTTAAAAATCAGTGATACTGGGCAGCAACCTTAAATCTTGAAGTCACAGGTGGAAAAGAAAAATGAATAGAATGCTTAGCNGAACAGAATGATAGAGTGGAAAGAGGAAAAGAAAATGACTACTAGCCCTGATTGCCTTTTTCTTCATTTCTCATCACCCCTCTTTGAGAAGTAAATAAGTTTATTATAATCTGCAGTCTTAAGTAAAACAAGTGGCTCCAACAAGATGGCAGTCTACACTCTTACCTACATTCTGTCTGTACTTCTTAGCTGTTAAATTAGCAAAAATATGTGAATATTCTTAATCTATGAGTTTGGACACTCACTGGGCATTTGCATCCTTTCTGTTCCAAACATCATATTTCATACCTAGACAGAAATGTGACTAAATTAGTTTATTGACTTAAAAAGTTTTGACTTTTCACTTTAGCCTTAAAAGTCAAATTATAATAAACAAGATATCCAGGTAAATATGAAATAGTAGATTATAATAAAATGCAGATATACAAATCAGGAGTTGATCTAGGAGCCTTAGAGNTGTTTTGTTTGAAAAAGTTGAGGTATTTGAACTGGACTTCTGGGTACAAGAGGTACTGAATTTAAGTCTTAAGTTTGTTCACATGTGTACCAGTTGAGCCTCCCCTTTTAAAGAATTTGTAAATACCTTAAATCTATAGGAAAGTATATCACTTTAAATATGGTCTGTACTCACTTTGAAGCTGTTATTAAATTCTTATGTAAATATCCAGTTTAATATCCAGTTTTACATTGTTCATTTATCCCATGGTTAATTTCATCTACTTTATTAATGATTGGTTCCAAGGATTGGTTCTAAGTGTAGGTAGAATTACAACAGTTTAGGAAAATGACANTGAGAAAGATTGACTTAGGAGGCTCTGAGAAAGAAGCCAGTCTGATATGAACAAGGAAACACAGTTTTCCTGGTACTGATAGTGCTCTTGGTATAATGAGACTACTATTTGGATGACCAAGTGTTAAGGACATCAGGGCAGAAAAATAGGATAAAACCGATCCTGATGATAATCTTGAGTTACCTAATAAACTACTCCTGATAAAGATCACCTGATAACTGAGATTATGAAAAGTTATTTTTATGACAGTAAATTGTCTATACTTGAAGAAGTCTCTACAGTCTCTCAACTGAAACTGAATTTTTTACTGGGAAAAAGATACCTCCAAGTAAGTTATTCCAAAATATGGCTGTGGTTGTGGCGATAACAACAGACACTTCCCCTCTGTTCTCAGGTGGGAGGCTGGGGATAATCTGACTTGGGACCCAGTCTATGTAGTTCATGAAGCTGTAGTTAACTAGAGAAAATACACAAAAAAAGTCAGGATGTTTAGTGTTAGGACTGTTACTTGCTTAAATCCAAGATCGCTTTTTTAAAATAAAACTAAGTTTTATAAAAGATGTTTTCTGATTGTTACATCATCTCCACGGTGTTCAGCTTTGCAAGTTAAACATAGAGAATTCATCTTTTCCAGAGTTTGTATGAACAATATTTAAAAAGTTGTAAAAAGAACAATATTTAACCAAGACATAAGTTTGGGACAAAGCACAGGTCTGTCACCTTTTTGATATTCCNTAAAGACATGCTTTTTGATATTTTCTTCCTGATAAATAAACTCAAATTTATACAGTAAAGAGTTTTGCCAGGCATGGTGGTGTACACCTCTAGTCCCAGCGCTCAGGAGGCAAAGGCAGGCAGATCTCTGTTAATTTGCGGACAGCCTGGACTACAAATTGAGTTGCAGGACAGCCGGGTCTATTGCACAGAGAAAACTTATCTTGTAAAAAAAAAGTTTTAAAGGAGCTAGAGAGATGGCTCATTTGGTAGTGTGCTTTCTACACAAATATGTAGACCCAAGCTCCCCCCAACAGCTATATATAATCAGGGCATGGCAGCACACCTCTAGTTCCCCACACAGATGGTGAGGGATTTTTAATGCAAAGAGCAGAAAAATGCAGCTCCAAATTA
>LZPO01109610.1:4996-16502 GCA_001675575.1 Neotoma lepida
ACCACTTTGATCATTTTCCTCTAATTATAGAAATGCTGAAGTATCTTTTAATTCTCCTACTACATCACGTCAAGTGCTTCACCTTGGAGTTCACAGTTGGGTTCAGTTCTCAGGCTACTCCCTTCCTATCTCTTCCTGCCTCACCCTGCAAAGGCTCTTCACCTAGATAGGGAANCAGGTCAACCCTTTCATCAGCACATTCCCCCAACAGAAGCTATGTCTGGAATGCCTTCCCCCAGAGTCCTGATGGAGTCCCTCCCTGCATCATTTATGGAGCTTATCAGATCACACCTTCTTCTCAGCCTCCCTCCAAATAACTGAAAAAGCAGGAGTTCCTTGCCCCAGCCCCTGTCTTTAGAAGTTGGAAAAGTTTGCCCACAATACAGTAGTGTTTACAGGGTCAATAGTTTACAATTCTTTGTTGTTGCAGTTCTCTGAGCTTTGGAGCTCATTAGCTCAAGGCCATTCTTTCAGACAGAGTATTCTATAATTAATTGCTAATTCCAATATGATTGAGTTGGGACTTTGGCTAGGTCGCCTGGTAGAAGTGTTTGACCTCTTGAACCNGGGACCCCAAGTACCTACCAGGCACTGGGGCCAAGCTTCTGCAACTTGAGAAACAACAACAAACATAAAACAAANTTTTTTTTCTTCTTTAAAATTTCNTGGAGAAACAATTCATTCTGATCATTGATAGGGCTTTTTGTTTTCTTNTTAAATTGAGAACTTTTATCTTTCCACTTAAAGGATACACTTGACTGCATTCCTTCTGCATAGCCAAATTGTCAGTATTGGTACTTTTGTGATTTGGGGTCATTACTAATTAAAATAAGGGTTACTTGAATACAAGAACTTCAGTACTGGATGGTCAAGATGGCCCATCCAATAACCCACATCTATTCAGTGAGTAGACTAATGTGTGGATAGCAATGAAAACAGGAACTAAGACAGGAGGGCGGTATTTTTAAGGACTCTCTATTCATGATCTAACTACCTCCCCAAGGCCCCACTTCCAAGTACCATCACCCTATGCACTANTTGCAACAAGCAATTTGATGAGGTACCAAATCTCAGAGACAACAGTGGGTAAAGTCAGCAATAGCTGTAGACTAGTGCAAGTCCACTGTCATGAGCCTGGTCTTGGGCTTTGCAGATCCAGGCTGATCTTCAAAAAATTTAAGATGTGCTCTTAAAACCTCCAGAAAGAGATCAGGAGCTTTGTCCTTAATATTCCAGGCTGCTTCCTCATAGTAAAGTATTGGTGTATTGGGTTTATGTCAACTTGACACAAGCAAGAGTCATCAGAGAGGAAGAANCCTCAATTGAGAAANTGCCTCCATAAGATCCAACTGCAAGGCATTTTCTTGTTTAGTGATCAATGGGAGAAGGCCCAGCCCATGGTGGGTGGTGCCATCCCTGGGCTGGTGGTCCTGGGTTCTATATGAAAGCAGGCTGAGCAAGCCATAGGAAGCAAGCCAGTAAGCAGCACCCCTCCATGGCCTCTGCATCAGCTCCTGCCTCCAGGTTCCAGCCATACTTGAGTTCCTATCCTGACTTCCTTCAGTGATAAACTACAACCTGGAAGTGTAAGCCAAATAAACACTTTCCTCCCCAACTTGTTTTGGTCACAGTGTTTCATTATAGCAATTGTAACTCTCACTAAGACAATTGGGGAAAATGCTATTAAGAATTGTGAACATGCTTGGTAACATGGACAAGTAAGCAAAGACTGGATCCTGTCTCAGGAAACTATTTATCTAATCTCTGACAAATCTAAAAGAATTGTCTACCTCTGTTATGGAGTGTATGTGTTTAGAATCTAGAGTCCTTACGTCCCTCTGCCAGCCATGCAATGCTGTGGTAGCAGAGTCTAACCAATCCTGACATGTTCACTAACCAGCTCTTTCCATTCATCACCTGGTGTCACAATAGTTCACCTTTAGTTGCATTTGTAATTAAATTTTTATGGAAAATTTCCAGAAAGGATAATTCTGATGATCTCATAAAAAATATCTCAACATTATACTGTATCTTGGCTTGGATCACCATCCAAAACTCTCTGAAAATAATGGATTTTTTCGACTTCTAATATAAAATAGTCACATTGGAAATGCAGGTCTGAATTTTCAAGTATCAAATTAGGGTCAGTGGTAAGTTCGTATGTTTATAACTTTTACTTTACTCTGTGACTGAGCTTTTGGTGTACCTGAAACACAAACTGGAGACGTCCTACTCCTTTGCCTGCACTCACAGATCTTCACTAGAATTTGATTACCTAAGAGAAATGAGCAGGAGGGTCAGCAAGGTGATTCAGTCAGTAAAGGCAGCTACCACCAAGCCAACCTGACTGTGGTCTCCAGAATCCACATGGGAGAAGGAGATAACCAACCCCTGCAAGTTGTTGTCTGACCTCTACAACCTACTGCAAAATGTTTGCACACACACAGGTCCACACTCTGAACAGCCAAACATAAAAATAAATTTTGAAAAAAGAAAGGAAGATGGGAGTCAAGAACTAATTTCTTCACAGATTCCCAGTTGGGGATCCTACCTCAGGTCTGAAAAAGAGCATCGATAACATGAAGGGATGCACATCTGGGGACAGGTGGGGTGTTTGAAGCCATGGATATGATTTACTACCAAAATTTCATACCAGCTGAAACCTATTGTGAAAGAAAAAACAAAGAGCCTGGATGGGTAAATACAAAGTAACGCATTTCAGGGGAAATGCACGGACAAGTGACAATAACTGGCAATTACCACATGCTTACTCTTCACTAGAACTTTAAGAGTGTTTTCTTTACATTATAGCATTGAATATATGCCATCCTCTAAGATGTATGTTATAATTATTTCCATCCTAACATGTGGATCAGCCAAACACTCTGTCAACCTTGCATTTCCTAAGGTGTTGTGTTCTGGGTGCCTTCTTTCAAATCCTATACTGAAGCCCAATCGCCCTGTGAGTTAAAGCTTTTGAAAGGGCTCTGTGCTAAGGAATAGGATTCCAGTCTTCATTGAGAAACCAAAAGCCCTAACTGATCTCTTGACCCTTTTTCCTTTCAGCATGCAAGGTCAAAGCGAAAAGATCTGTGAACCGGGAGCAGCCCTCACCAACACCAAACCTGCTGGTGTCTTGACCATAGACTTCTCAGCTTCCATGACTGACAGAACTAAATGAGTCTGGTTTCTGAGTCACTCCATTAAAGCAGTTTTGTTACAGCAGCCCAAATGTACTAAGACATCTTTGCAGAAGGAAATATCCGTTCTGGCTTCCTGTTGTGCTTTGTATGTGCCCCCTGAATTTCATGTATTATAAACTTAAACTCCAAATTCGTATGTTAATGGTATTTGGAGGCAGCACCTTTGGTAACTATGTGGACAAAGCCTGAAACAGGGATTAATTCATTCATGAGTTAACAGGTAATCAAAGAAATGTTTTGTCATAGTTGTTCCCAGGCACACTTGCTCTGTCACACCCCATGATGTCATCCACCCTGTTATGAAGTAGAAAAAGTCGATCACCAGCTGATGCTGCCTCCATGCTCTTAGACCTCCAGCCTCTGGAACCACAACTGAACTAAATCCTTATTGATAAACTACACAGTCTGTGGTATTTAGTTACAGCAAGAACATGGACTAAGACATTTCCTTCATCTGCTTTGGATAATTCCGTTCATCTGTGACAACTACGTTTGTTTGTATTCTCCATCCACAAACCCACCACCCTTCCTAACGCACCCACTCATCTCTCTTTGAAATCCATTGTCAGCTAGATGTGAGGGCACAAGATTTTAATGTCAGCACTCAGGAGGCAGAGGCAGGCAGATTTTCGTGAGTGTGAGGGCAGCCTGGTCTATGTAGTAAGTTCCAGAACAGTCAGAGCTACATAGAGAAACCCTATCTCAAAAAATAAAGATAAAACAAACAACAAAATACCTTAAAGCCCATTTTCCTAGTTTCATTTCTAGTTGTTGTAATAAAAGGCCATAACAAAATAAACACAGAGGAGAAAAAAAGATCAATTTAATTCATGGTTCCAGGTTATACTCCCCCATTGCAGGGAAGTCAGGTGGCAGGTGTTTGAAGCAGTTGATTACATCCGTACTCAAGAGCAGAGAGCAATGAAATCATGCATCCTTGCTAATGTTCAGCTAGCTTTCTCCACTCTCAGACAATCCAGACTCTACTGCCTAGGGAATGGTACCACCCACGGTGGGTGAGTCTTCCCACCTCAATTAAAGCAATCAAGATAATCCCCCACAGACATGCCCAGAAGCCAACATGATCTCTCATTAAGACTTCCTTACTATAGGTGATAGATGGATGGGTAATAGAGAGAGAGAAATTATGAAGTTAAACAATGAGCATGAAAAACATCCACAAGTGTGATACCTCATGAGAGAGTGTGGAATGTCTAGACCAGTAGTTCATAGTCAGAAATATTCACTATCTTAATTAAATTTTCTTTTCAAAGTGTACATATGTAGACATAGTATCAGAAAATCTAATTTACCTGTCCTTTCCCCAAAAAGTAGGCTAAATGAAATTGGGTAAAAGAAATGAATTGATATTGATATCATTCCCCAGGATATAGATAAGTTTAAACCAACACAGAAAGGATAAGGCAGTTCCCAATATCTCAGTTCAATACAAAAAAGATGGCGTCAAAGAAGAAAGGGGAAGAAGTCAGCAGAATCCACACTGAGCCCTTTATGCATACACTTCAGTGAAAAATTTTGGCTGATGCAGAACAAGATCTCAGGGAAAGGGGGGAAGAAATAATGACTTTGTTACACTTCCTACTGATCTTCCTCCATACATCCATAGGGAAAAATCCAGCCAAAAGGTAAGGACCAGAAAGTCTGTCTTCTCAGCCTATAAACATGACCTTCAGTGAACATGGAGCAGGTCAGAGAAAGGTAGATGGGGGACCTGGGTGAACAAAATGAAGATCACCAACACGTGTTGAAAGAAGTCTGAACCCTCAAATTTTAAAGTAGTTTTCATCTCATTATCCCCTTTGATGGCTACATAACCAGCTGATTTTTGTGTTATCAGTTCTTTCATTCAAGCAATATTATTTTGGTGTCTACCATTGGCATGACTCAATTCTGGCTATTGGGAAACAGGATTGAATAGAATAGATAAATGTCTTCTTTCAACCATTTCAAAGATTTCTTGGGATCATCATGTATCTTGGGCATGTATTTTCCTTCTATTCCACCAACATTGCCATATTTGCTTCCAGGATGCCACCACCCATGGCTGCCATCACGTCTCCAGGTCACATTAATATGTATGGGTTACTGTCATCAGTTACTCTACTGTTGTCACACTATCACTATGCTCAGATAAACTCCAACTCAAGAGTAAGACAAGCACAAAAATCATCTTCCTTTTCTCTTTTCTAGAAGAGTCTCATATCAAACCCTTAGAAACCAAGTTTGTAAAACTCCTTTAACATTTTAAAGAATAACTCTCGTGTGTGTGATATTTGATTTCATGGTCAATGTGACTGTATTTGGAATCACCTACTAGATACTTTTAAGACATGTCTTTGAAGATATTTCCACACATGTTTAACTAAGGAGGCAGGACCCACCATAGACTGAACATGAAGGAGAAAGCAACCAGAGCACCAGTGTCTTAGTTAGGGTTTCTATTGCTGTGAAGAGACACCATGACCATGGCAACTCTTATAAAGGAAAAACATTTCATTGTGGTGGCTCGCTCACAGTTCAGAGGTTCAGTCCATTATCATCATGGTGGGACATGGTGGTTTGTAATCAGGCATGGTGCTAGAGAGGTAGTTGAGACTTCTACATCTCGTGCAAGCAACAGGAAGTGGTCTGAAACACTTGGTGTGGCTTGAGCACACATGCGACCTCAAAGCCTGCCTACATAATGACACACTTCCTGCAATAAGACCACACCTACTCCAATAAAGCCACACCTCCTAATAATACCACTCCCTATGAGCTTATGGGAGCCAGTTACATTCAAGCTGCCATAACCAGTCTCCCTCCCCACCTCCCTCCTACCTCTTCTCCCTTTTGCCCCTCTCTCCCGCCCCACTCCCCACTCTCCATCCTGAATGTGGACACAGCTTCCTCACATTGCTGTTGTCACAGATAGAGCCCCTTTTGCTTCCACACCTTCCCCATCATGATAGACTGGAGCCTCAAACTGTGAGCCAAAATAAAGACATTCTTTCTTCAAGAGGCCTTTGTCCTCTTTTTTGTCACAGCATCAAAAAAAACTAACATCTTTTCAGTGGGCTGGCAACATAATATCGGATCCAGTAATAACCTTAACCTTCCGTCCAAACCAGTTCCTCATCCTATGACTTAATCTACCTCCTGGTGCCAGCCTTTCTTCCCTCAGCAAGATCTTCACCCAGTCTTCAAATATCCTTTTTCTTTTCTCTGTAGAAAATCGAAGAGTGATTCAACTGATTCATCCAGAAGGGATAAGGAGTGGCCATCCGATCTGCCTTGGGCTTAACTGGGCGACAGGTAACACTTACCAACTCAGTGACTGAAACTTCCACCTATAGAAAATGAAGAACTGTTAGATGCAGTTAGAGAGCAAGAGATCTTCCAGAAGATTTACAAACAGTCATACTCTACAACTCAGCAACGTAAGTAATAAGCAAATTTTCTTCCGGGAATATTTGGCACTGTACATACTATGACATAAAATCAACAGTCAACAATCTCAAATTTCTAATGTTATCCCCACCCCACAAGAAAAATTTTAAATCATCAATTTTAACGTTGGCTATGGAACTGAAGATTTCCTAAGGGGATTTTTCCAAGGCACATTTGGGCTTGAGGATTAAGTTATGGAGAAACCATAACTGATGATTCCCTTTTAGTAAGTGTTAAAATGTCTTGTAAGCCTGGGCCCTTTTTTTATGTTTTCAAAAGAATTGTTACATAAACTTCACTCTAGAAGCAGATAAGTCAAAAGCTCTAATTACATTCTGTTGCATACGCATTTGATTTTAACCCAGAAGATATCAGTATGTCAGGTTCTTCAAAGTGTGTCCATATCATTTTCTCCTCATTTTAAAATGAACATAGTTTTCATGTTTAGCAAATGATCAGGCTTTCTTATCCACTTGAGTCTTGGCTTATCATTGTTTAATTCTAACTATCTTCTTAGGTACTTTCGCCTCCAAGACTATCTAGCAGCCTCTATATCCTGAATCTAGTTTACTGGACTTGTGATCCTGTATGAGTCACTGTGATGATTAATCTAAATTTGCAACTTACAGGACTGAGTGTGTTTCCAGAAAGGTTTAACTGAGTATGGATGGCTCACCCTAAATATAAGCAAACCATGCCTGGGGCTCAGATATTGGACTCAGATAAAAAGGGAAAATTGAACTGTGGTGACAGATGAACACTCTGTGGTTTGAATATGAAGCCTGCACCCCTTTATTCCCCAGTTTAAGCAAGGTACAAGCGTGAGCCTTCTGGGAAATGACTAGATCATGAGGGCTCTGCCTTCATCCATGGACGAACCAACCAAAGGGTTCAGATTTTGAATAGTTTATTAGGAAGCACTGAAGATGGAGAAGGTGCTTCTTGGGAGAAGTGCTTGTTTCCCCAAAACCTGCTTCCTGGCTGCTATGAGCTAAGTAGCGTCCTCCTCCACCACATGTTGCTGCTGCCATGAAGCTCTGCCTCATCCTTGCACCCAGAAATACAGTCAGGCCAGTCATGGAATGAAGCCTCTGAAATCAGGAACCAAAATAAATCCTTCCTCCTATTAAGTTGCTTATAGTTCATTGACATAGCCAAACTTTGAGACAGTGCCCTGAACCATCTAATTGCAAATGGCAGAGATCAGTGTATACCCAAGACTTAACTTTATTTATGTATTTATTAGTTCTTATTTGTGTGCATGTTTATGCCAAATGTCAACCTTGGATATAGTCTTCAGTCTCCATTCACTTTGTTTTTGGAGACAGGATCCCTCACTGGGGCCTGAGGCTTTCTGATTTGGTTAGGCTAGCCTTTGACTTGCTGATTTGGTTAGGCTAGCCTGTGACTTGCTGATTTGGTTAGGCTAGCCTGTGACCTGCTGTTTTGGTTAGGCTAGCCTGTGATTTGGTTAGGCTAGATAGCTGATGAACCCCGGGAGGCTGCCTTTTCTTCTCCAAATTTTAAAGCACATCATCACACGCAGCTTGTTATATAGATTCTAGGAATCAACCCCAGGTCGCCATGGTCATGTGTAAACACTTTGCCAGCTGAGCCATCTCCCGGACCCACTACCCAAGACTTCCAGCACAGACTCTCTCTGTCTACACCAACTTGCTTGTATGGTGTCTGTGCTCCAACCCAGCAAGCCATGGTCGCTACCCTTTTATGTTAGACTTTGGTATTTAACCTAACAGATATCTCACCCTTAATAATATTGGTATATAAAATTCAGATAAGCATTTTATGATCCTTTGGTTTTTAGAGACTTTTTATTTCTCTCAATAAAACTGATCTAACACTGATGTGTAAACTCATCAATTTTATCTTTCACTATCTTGGTAATTCCAAGTGTCGTTAACAAAGCCTATGTGCTTAGATTCTTTTGCTAGTAAGATAGCAACAAAACACATCAATGTTCTTTTATTTCATTTTTTTTTTATTGCTGAAATAACAGCACATACGATTCCCAGAGGATTTAATCTCTAAATGTGGCATGCTCTGGAGTTGAAATGAGAAGTTAATGAAAAAATAATTGATATCCCTTTTTATTTTGCGGTGACAAGAGACTTTCCAGGGGCAGTGTCATGCGTCAGAATGTCCACGAGCGGCTAAAAGTGCCTGCAACTGAAACTTTATCAAATGAGTTGAATGACAGCAGCTAACAGTTAAAACCATGTTGAATTCATTGGAAAAACAAGTGTAAAACTGTTCCCAAATTCTGCTTTCCATTCTGTCCTTTTCGTTTTTTTCCCCCTTGTTAGAAATTTCATTTTCTCCCTTGCCAATGGCTCATAGTACCAGCTTTGTCTGGCCTCTGAATTAGTCCTTGTCATTTAATGCCAGATGGAGTCTTGAGGAGTCCTGACTTCACTTCCAGCTTTGAACTTCCCCAGACTGCAGGTCATTAATTGTTCGGTAAAATAGCTGAAGATCAGATAAAGGTGGTTAACCCCTCCTAGCTGATGGCCACGCAGCCTGCGGCCTGGACTCTCCAGGCTTTACAAGCCCTTCTGCTCCCCTGCCAGCTGTCTCGGGCCAGCTCTGGAGGGCTTCACACAAGATCCTTTTGTTGAACTCAATACACCCTCTCTAGGGCACTAAAAGAGCCAAGGAACATTAAAATCAAAATTTATTTGCACTTTACCCTTTTCATTGGTTGTGTGCTCTAGTTGGGATGCATGTAGCGCTCTTCCCTGCTTTCCCGCCTGGCCCTTCACAGAACCAACAGTTAATGGATCTATTAAAGAGCAGGGCTATTAAAGCAGGCTGTTCTATGTGTGGGCTGCAATTTAATATATCTGTAGTTTACTCAATTAACTCATTAACTGCCTCTTTCCCCCAAGCTGTTCACACTGGCTTAAGAATACAAGCTCTGGAAAATAGAGGTAGAGGGAGGTAAGGAGAAAGAGAGAGAGAGAGAGGAGGGTGAGAGACATGGAGATTTCTATATATAGTCTTTGTGTACAAAAAATATATAAATATAAAATGCATATGCAGAAAAATACAAAACACAAACAATGCCTATTAACTGGCAGCAAGTGGCAATAGACCAAACGTGTGAATGATATATAAAGCATGTGAAATTAATCATAGATTTAGGATAGTATTATGTGTTCTCCAATTAACTAATAGGAATACTGAATGTATTTAATACAAATAGATTATAAGAAAACAAAAATCAGGAAGAAAAATGTGCAAACTTGTTCTACTAAAGATTAGAGCCAGGTATTAGAATTGGAAGTCAGTGTATTGGTCCATGTGACATAGATTTTAATACTTGCCCTAGAGTCAGTTTTTTAAACAAGATATTTAAGAAAACCTACACAGGCCCTGGGAAAACAAAGGACATGCGAAGCTGTGAGATCCTTCAGGCAGCCCCACCTCACCTACTCTTGTTTGATTTCCTTAATGGCCCTCCTGTTTTTAAGAAGTGAAAAGGCTTTGTAAAGATAAGGGTACATTAGAGTCCATTCACACCATGAAGGGAAGTGTGTTAGAGGAAATCCATTGAGCATGACAAAAAACGGTCCATTTCTACTCAGGCTTTGGTTTGCTTTGCTTTTGTGTTTGTTGCTGTTGTTCCGTTTTGTCTTGTTGTTCCAGGTGGGGTGCATGTCAAAGCCCCTGAATGCCAGTTATAGTTTACTTATGGGGATGCTGTGGCCACAGATAAGCCTTGAGAATGACAGAGCCGTTTTAGGTAGAGCTTGCTTTGGGCCAAGTGACAGCAACGGCACACAGACGGTTCCCAGCTGTGAGAACACTTAAGTTCAGTTTATAGCTCTAGTGTGTGAACCAGGCTTTGAAAGTTCTCCCTGACCCCTCCGCCTAGAGCTTACCCATATGAAGACCTCAGGAGGACGTATTTATGGTACTTTTTACAATTCTCCAATGCTTTCTAGAGCACTGCCTGGAGTCTTTCTAGGTTTGCTGTAGGTGTAGGTACTATTGTCACAGGGGTTTGCATTTTATAAAATTAATGACAGAAGGTTCAGTTGCATAAAAGGAAATGCCAGAGATAATATCTGACTTTCACCTTTCACATCTATAGCCTTCTTTATTAAAAAATACAAATGGGAAAATTTGATTTTGACATCTAAGGAGAAGTCTATAAAAAATGATTGGGGACACAGCTCAGTGTTAGAAGGAACATACCTGACATGATAGTCCTGGGTTCAACCTCCTGTACTACATATACACAAAATAAATAAAGAAAGAAAGAAAGAAAGAAATAACTTTCCCATCTATGAGGATTTGACACCCAACCCTCAGGAAAGAAATTTTAATAAAGACAAATGAAAACTATAATCTCTAGTGCCAGAAAAGGACCATCAAGTTCCTGTGAATTTTGTCTTCTTTGAAAACAGCTTGTCCAACTTTGTTATAAAGCTACACCATTCATTTTTTTGGTATAGTTACCCTTGGATTCCTACTATTTAATCTGTTATTATCTATGCTGTACAGGTATTATTAAACATTCATAACACAGTTATACCCAAAGATTTAAGGAAGGTCAGTCCAATGACAACAGAATTTAATGGAACTGAAAAGAAAAATATCTGTATAAAAATTTTATTGATGGGCAGGGCAGTGGTAGCACACACCTTTAATTCTTGCACCTGGGAGACAGAGGCAGCAGATCTCTGAGTTTGAGGCCAGCCTGGTCTACAGTGAGAGCTTTCCTGCTTTTGCAGAGGTCCAGAGTTAAGTCCTCAGGAGGCAGCTTAGAACCACCTCTAACTCCAGCTCCAGGGGATGGATACCTTCTTCTGACTTCTCTGGGCACCTGC
>LZPO01109611.1:2352-12807 GCA_001675575.1 Neotoma lepida
ACATATGTGTGGGATAGTAATGTCTTCTTGGTTAACTGTTCTCTAGATTAGAATAAGTGTCCTATTGTATGTCTTTTGATTGCTTTTGTTTGTTTGGGTTTTTTTTTGTTTGTTTGTTTTCAGCAGTGACCCCTGCTTGCTTCTTGGTTTCATTTCATTGGAGTACTTTTGTCATTCTTTTGCTCTAAGTGCCTATTTTAAAACTAANATATATTTCTTGTAGACAACAGATAGATGGATTTTGTTTCTTGATCCATTTAGTCAGTCTGTGCCTTTTGAATGGAGAATTGAGGCCATTGATATATAAAGTTATTATTGAAATGTGTGTGTTAATTGTGGTCACTGTGTCCTTGATTTTTGCTATTGTTCTTTGTGTTCTCATTGATATTTTGTATTTTAATAATGGTGACTCTGCATTCTTTCTATGGTCTCTCTGCTATGCTCTTTCCTTTATTCAGCATCAATTAATTCTTTCTGTATTTTCTTTAGATTGGGTTTGTTGAATATAAAATTTATATTATTTATGTCANATAAAGTTTTTATGCTCTTTCCTTTCTTCAGCATCAGTTAATTCTTTCTATATTTTATTTAGGTTTGGTTTGTTAAATATAAAATTTTATATTGTTTATGTCATGTAAAGTTTTTCTTTCTCCTTTAACCATGGGAGATAGATAGATTTGCTGGGTGTATTAATCTAGGTTGGCTGGCATAGTCATTTGGACTTGGAATGCATTGCTCCCGTCTTTTCTAGCTTTCAAAGCTTACATTGAGAAATCAGCTGTCATTCTGACAGATTTTCCTTTATATGTGACTTTTTGTGGTTGCTGTAGTTGTTGTTTGTGTATATTTAGTGTTTTAACTATGATATACCTGTCTCTTATACACATCTAGATGTGTATAAGAGACAGATGATATACAGTGTGGATTTTATTTTTTCCAGTTTATTTTGCATTCTACGATTTTTTTGTCTGTTGTTTGTTTTCTCTGTATAGTTGTGTCTTGGTAAGCTTGGTAAGCTTTCTTCTATGATATTNTTGAAGATCTGGACTATGCCATTAGTGGGGGATTCTTATTCCTCATTTATGTCTACAACTCAAAGCTTGTTCTTTATTTGTTTGTTTTCTTGCTTTNATTAGGTATCATATATGTATGTTCCTTTTGTGTGCTTTTAATATTTTTTATATTCCTTGCTTAATGGGTCTAGATCATCTGTTTTATCTCTAAGTCCTGATACTGATTCTTCTCCTTGATTCCTTCTACTTGTAATCCTTTCTGTTGAGATATTTAGGTTTTCAATTCCATATTAGTTTCAACTTGAGTTCTCTTCAACATTTCCATCTTCTTAGTAACATATACTCTCAAGTTCTGGGTTGTCATTGCCATTTCCATCAGTCTTATGCTTGTGTTTTCTAGGGCATCACACAGGTGTTTATTTTCCTTAAGCTCTTTCTTCTTAATTTCATTGAGCTATTTGAGTCATTTTTAAACTTCTTGAATTCTTTGATGACGTTCATTCTTGCTTTTTTAAAAAGTCTGTGTCCTGGAGTTCATCTAGGTAATTCTCATTGACAGACATTTGTACCAGACTGGTAGATTTTAGGGAGAAGATACTGGCTTGATTTTTCATACTGTTTGTGTTTTTGTGCTAAGATCTGGGCATGTGTACCACTTTTGCTAGTTATAAATCTGTTTTGGACAGAGCAGGTTGGAGCAGAAGAGATGTGCAATCAGGTTGGGCCCAGAGACTGGAAATGGCTTGACTGAAATGAAGTCAGGTGGACAGAGANAACTGGGTTAGTGCACAAGATCTACTGGTCTGAGTCTGGAGTGTGGGGGTAGATCTGGTTGGATAGAAAGGTTGGATATGGCATTGAAGTGTTCCTTGGTTAGGGGATCAGTAGGGAGGGTCCTGACTGAAGCCTAGAGACCATTTTTGGTGCAGGCACAGGAGATCAATCTAGGCAGGGGTATTGACCTGGGCTAGATCTGGTGGGTTTGTGGGAAGGCATGGGATGTAGAAAGTCAGGAAGAATGTAAAAGAAAGTGGGAAATTTGACTTAGTGATGTGATTGGATGCAGTTCAGAAGAGACAAGTACAGGTCCTGAGTGAAGCCTAGAGGTTGGCTTGTTGCACAGGTTGTTATGGCCAGAGTAGGGCAGAACACTGGATGTGGAGCGCTAGGTATATCTGGAAGGTTTAGGAGAAAGCATGGATTGGGAGGGTAGGAAAACTTACAGGGCTGGACCCTGGAGAAAGGCATGAGAAGTCTGACTTTGTCATAATTCTCTCATGCCATCCATTGTGACCAGCAATAGATTATATAATGTGAAAAGCTAAAGCAGGCANTTGTGAATCCTGGAATTCAATGGGAATTCTACCTTATAGATGCCTACCTATAATATCAAATTAATTATCATCATAATTTAATTTTATCTAATAGTACTTACTGGTTAAGTAAGTACTTACTCATATAATTGTGTCTAACCTGCAAGCAAAGAGTTGCATGGAGCCCAGGACAGCTATGAATGTGGCACAACACAAAATTACAATCTTAAAGCACTATGAATATTTTTTGAGGTTTATTTTAACTTGATAGAGTGGTACTGAAGCATAAAGATTAAAGATGAGAACATCATGCAGTATCAAGATTGTACACAGCTTTCTCATACTTAGATATGAAGAGTCACATGTATGTCATAAAAAATAAATATACATACAGTCTCACTATTTAAGGATATTTGGTGGGAGAAACTTTTGAGATAGAGTTTTAATATCTGAATCAAGCCAAGATGCATCTATTATTTACACCCAGCTAGCTGCATAACCACTGCTTTAAAAATCAATGAGAAATAATGAACTTTATATCTGAATCAGAAATCTATTCAAGTGTGAGAGTTTTCCATTTCACTTGCATTGCACTCTAGCTCTTCACTACATTTTAAGGACTTATTTGCTGAAGGAATCTAGGTTCAGTTCTTACAAAATTATTTTAATAACTTGCATATTCTATACTAGAACCAAAAAAAATCAGGGGTAGTTCTTTATAGTTACTGGGGAAGAGTAGCTAAGAGAAGAAGGTATTTATACTCAAGTGGGGCTTGATGCCAACTACACAGCAATTCTCAGGGTATCATGTCAAGTTCTACATTTGCCCACATTTCAAATGTAAGCAAATATGATAGTCTTGATTGAAAACATATATCCTAAAACTGCAAATGAGCAAGAAACTTTGAATGTTTAGATATTGTACCTGCACTATGTGTTCTTAAATATAAAATTGCTGCTGTTAGGAGCTCCAGATACAGTGAATTCTGACTCACTTCTACCTAGTATCTTCAAGTCTGGACCAACTTATAGCTTAATGTANCTGTTCAAAGGAACACAGTACCAAAGGAAACATGTGAAAGGCTCATGTGTCAGAGCACTCATTATTTATCAACTTTGTCTAAATTCATATTCCTCAACTGTTTCTTTAAATCTGACTTTAGACTTCCCTCCTTATCTTTCATCAGTTTGGAACAATTAGTCATAACTATTTTTCTTAAATTCACCTCCATTCCATATACATTTTATTTATTTTTAATTAAAATATAATTACATCATTTCCCCCTCCTTCTCTCTCTGACCCCTTTCATGCACTCCCTACTCCCTCTCGAATTCATAGCTTCTTTTTCTATAATGCTTTTATTAATTATTTCTTTTATTTTTGAGATTACAATATAATTGCATCATCCTCCCTGCCCTTTCTTCCCTGCAAATCCTCCCATATATTTCTCCTAGCTCTCATTTAAATTCTTGGCCACTTTTTTCATTAATTGTTGTTACATGCATATATATATATATATATACACATATATACATATATATACACCTAAATATAACCTGTTCATTCTGTATGATGTTACTTGTATAAATATATATATTTTCAGGGCTGACCATTTGGTATTGGATNGCTAACTGGTGAACTCTCCCCCAGGAAAGACTATTTCTCCCACTCTCAGCATTCATTAGTTGTTTGTAGTTCTTAGTGTAGGGTTGAGGCCTCATGGGCTTTCTTCCATTCACTTTGCATGTCTGTTCTTGTCCTTGTTAGCACATGCTTAGGAGGTCACATTGGTGAGACTTTGTGGGTTGTGGCTTTTGACTTCTAGAAGACAATGTCACAGCAAATTTCTGATCTTCTGGTTCTTAGAGTCTTTCTGCCTCTCTTCTGCAATATTCCCTTAGCCTTAGGTGAGGGGGTTGCTTTTTAGATTATATCCATTGTGACTTGGTTCTACATCCCTGCCTTTTGAGTGGTTGTGGTTTTATATAATGTCCTCTGTTTCAAGGAGATGGTGCCTTGAGATGAAAACAAATATTTAGAATACAGTCAGGGATTGTGCTGGTTTAGTAAAATGATGGTTGTAGGTTCTTCTCCAAGATGCATGTCAATACTATCCCTAGGTAGTTGGCTAGGTTTCCAGTATCAGGCATGATTTCCTTCTTGTTGGGCAGGACTTAATGATGGGTGATGTTGTTCTGTATGCTGTGAATATGTGTTGCTCTGATTGGTTGATAATAAAGCTGTTTTGCCAATGGTGAGGCAGAATAAGGTTAGGCAGGACATTCCAACTAGAGAGAGACGAAGGAGAAAGACAGAGCAGAGGAGACACTGCTAGCTGCCACCAGGAGAAGCAAGATGTAAAGGTACCGATAAACCAAGAGCCACGTGGCAAAGTGGTTAATTTAAGATGTAAGAGATAGCTAGCAAGGAGCCTGAGCCATTAGGCCATAAGTTTGTAAATAATATAAGCNTNTGTGTGTTTATTTGGGTCCAAGTGTGGGTGGGAGAGATTCATCCCCATTGTCCCAACTGCAGGGCCCAGGCAAGACTGGAGAAACCTTCCAACTANAACTTAATATCTTTAAACTCTTCTATTTAATAGGACAAAGCGGGAACACAGCCTCTCATTACCACAAATTCTGCAATCTATTTTCTAGTATTTTGAGAAATCAGCACACCTGGAATGCAATGTATCAGCTTACCCCGGGAAAACCACTTTTGTATTCATAACACCTTCCGTTCCAGGTAACTGTTCTTTTTCTTTAATTATTGTTTTACACACACACACACACACACACACACACACATACACACACAGAGGAATAATTATATAAATGCATCCTGCTGAGTCCGTTTAGTGATGCGTGTGTGTATATAATTTAGGGATGATCAAGTGGTATTGGATAACCAAAAAGGGGCTTCCTCACTGGAGAAGCCTAACTCTTCCTCTCTCAGCAGTCATTAATTGCCTATATCTCTTCATCTAGGTGTGAAGCCCTTTGAGATTTTCCCCATCTACATTGTCATGTCAATTGGTGTTGTCACTGCTCCAGTCTTGTTTAGACAGCCATGTTGTTGAGATTTCATGCTTGTAGCTTCCTGTCATATCTAGAAGACACAATCTGGCAGCAGACTTCCTGGTCCTCTGGCTGTTATAATCCCTCCCTCTCCCTTCTGTGATAGTCCCTGAACCTCAGATATAGGGGCTGTGTTTTAAATGTAACAACTAGACTTGGGATCCCTATAGCCAGTTGTTCTTTACATTTTCATTGATTTGGCTTTCTGATGGCCTCCATCTGATGAGGAGTTAGGGTCAGAGAGTTAGTGCCTAAATGATCATGGAAATATCTAAAGAAAAATAACTATCAGAAGAGAATAACATTTTTTTAGTTTAGTAATAGCTAATTATAGCTAATCTATCTTTGACATTCTATAATTCTATTGATTCCTATAGAAAAAAATCTAATTATACAGAATATGGTTAAAATGCATAAAAGCATTGGATTTGATTAAATCTTTTTACATATCAGTTACTTGAATATTCCTTTGAAATGAATTAGGTAGCAGGGCATCACAGAGTTTTAGGTAGTAGGGCATCACAGAGTTTTAGTTCAAAGACTACTTTGACACCAGTGTCACTATGACTTTAGATTCAATACTGACCTCAAGGTCTTATCTTACTACAGGAAAAGCAATAAAAATAACAGATACCTTATTCACCATTGGATTTCTTCTTCATAAANACAGAGTCCAGTCTTGATTTTAAAACTTATATTTCAGTTTTATCTATATTTGACTTTTTCCTACTTCTGCTTTTAAAAATGTCAAGTGACANTATTAGTTTGAAGGAATATTATATCATCTTAAAGACTTACTTGCTTGTGTAGTTTCATCATTANAATGTTTTATCAGTAAATTAAGGTTTTATAAATAGTTTGGTTGGTAAGAATTTTTCTTAGAGATACCCTGGTCATTGTGACATTTAACTACTTAATATAAGAAGAATATTACTTTCACTTACTATAGATAGCACTTCCCAATATGTAAAGTCCATTCAATATTTTGCATTTCTTTTGTATCTTACAGTGTGGCANAACTTGTTCTTGGCTCTACATTTTGGGGNCAGAGAAATGGCTCAGCAGTTAAGAGTACTTGCTGCTCTTGTAGAAGACCAGAGTTCAATTACTAGACTACACATCCAAAAGCTCACAACTACCTGCAACTTCAGCTCCAGGGCATCTGATGCCATTTTCTGNCCTACACAGGCACTGGCACACACGTGTACAAACACACACATACATACATACACACACACAATAAACTTTTCATTAAAACAATATTACAGTTTTCATAAAACAATATTAGTATTACAGTAATACTAAACTGTTTTAAACTATTTTAAAGACCTGATTTGATTAAGATAGCTGAATGTAATAGGAANATTCTTCAGTGCAGGAGAAAGTTTCCNTCCCACCAGCAGTTCCCAAATAAAGACATGGAGGCTTAATATTAATTATAAATGCTCAGCCAATAGCTCAGGCTTGTTACTATCTAACTCTTACATTTAAATTAACCCATATTTCTTACCTATGCTTTGCCATGTGTCTTAGTACCTTACNTCAGTACAGCATGCCCATCTTGCTTCTCTCTGTGTCTCCTGGCAACTCCTCTGCCTCCGCCTTCTTCATCCCTGCATCCTTAGTTCAGTTGTTCCACCTCTACTTCTTGCCTGGCTACAGACCAGTCAGTTCTNTATTAACCAGTGAGAGTAATACCTATTCACAGTGTACAGAAGGATTATTCCACAGGACTTCAGCTATTATTAAACTCAATTTATAAATAGCATTGTTAAACTCAAAATATTTTCTAAAATTAACCATTAGAAGTTCCCTTCTTATAGAGCATTGCATCATCCATTGAATAGACACATGCTTTTCTACTTTTAAAATTCAGGAAAAAAACTGTACTAGAACCTGTAATTTTGCTTCAATTGACACATACAATATGACTGGAAATANAGTGATTATATAGAACTTTTCTTGGAAGATTTTCCCTACATTAATTCTCTTCCAAGCAGGCTGGTGACTCCTGAGGAAATCTCTCTAAATGAAGTAAAGAGTATCAACAAGACAAAGTCCATTTTCATTTTTAAAGAACTTAACAGAAACCTCACTAGAGGTAATAGATGGATGGCAAACAAGAATAAGAAAAGATGTTCCGGATCATATATCATGGGGAAATGTTAATTAGACTAAGACACCAAGACACTAACAGCGCAGAATGCTGGCAGGACTACAGAGGAACAGTGACTCTCACAAACTAAACACACCCTTAGCATATGATTCTGAAATTGTTTTCTTTGTTGTTTACTCAAAGAACCTGAAAGCCATTGCTCCTGAGGGAATCTGCACACAGATGTTTACAGCAGCTACTTTAACCATTTCCTGAACTTTGAAGTTACCAAGATANCCCTTAGTAGATGGAAAAATACCCTGGGATATGTCTAGACAAAGAAGTGTTCAAACTTAAGAGGAAATGAGCTATCTAGTGAGGAGAGGATATGGAGGAGTCTTAAATATATACTATCAAATGAGAGAAGGCCATCTGCAAAAATTATATACTAAACCATTGCAACTGTTTTCATCTTAGAAAAGGTCAGGTATTGTGGGGAGAAGGAGCAGGGCAGCACAGTTTTAGGGTAATTAAAACACTCTGTGTGAGTATTTCCTTAGTATGCATTCAAAGGAGAACACAAAAGATAAAATGATAGAGAATTTTGATATTTAAGAGTGATTGTTTTCAACTGAGTTTTTGTTTGTTTTCTCCTTTGGAAACATCTTCAAATTTTTTTTTGTGTGTGTGTGTATTCAAATTCCTTCGTTAAGGCCAATGAAGAATGATCCTAAAGACAGATGAGAAAAATGTTCAACGTCCTTCATCATCAGGGAAATGCAAATCAGACCCACAATGAAATATCACCACATNTTTGTTAGGCTGACTATTATTTTTTAAAAAGCAAAAGAGAACAATGATGGTAAGGCCACAGAGAGACTTTAACCCCTGCATATTCTCGGGGACAATGCAAAATGGTGAAGCTGCTGTGGTAAACAGAANGGAAAAGCCTCAAAAATATCATTGCCATATGACCCAGAATTCCCAATTCTGGGCACTGACCCAAAAGAATTCACATAGGACACTGAAGAGAGAGTACCACTCCCAAATCCCTGAAGCATTGCTTATGATAGCTGAGATATGAAAGCAACCTAGGTGCCATCATTAATGGATGAAAGAATGAAAAAAATGTAAAATATAATGGAGTGCAATTCACTTGAAGAAGAAAGGAATTCTGTAACAGGAAGCAACATGAATGAATCCACAGGGTTGTGATGCCAACAGAAGTAAAAACTTAGAGGAAAACAACTGCATTGTGACTTCGCTAAATAACAGGACATAAAATCCAAATTGCCCATGTGATTTCACTAGCGTATAGTATATAAACCAATCCAAACTACATAATCAGAGTAGAATTGAATCCTGGGGGCTGGGGCAGTGGGGAAAACAGGAGTTACTAATCAATGCATAAAATTTTCTTTAAGCAAGATGCATAAGCTGTGTGTCTGTTTCACAAGATTGTACTTATAGTCAGCAAAACTGTTATTATGCACTTAAAATTTTTAAGTCTTAAGCAGTATTACTAAAATAAATGGTTTTCAAAACAAGATAAAGAGTATATTATATGATGGGAATTATGAACAAAAAATTTATAATAAAATCCAGCTGTGTGGAATTTCACTTTGAGCAAATGGCTTTTAAGATGAAATATTTCACAGAAGTCATCTTAAGTTTTATGATTGTTATTCAATCATAAATCAGCTATCCAGTTTTAGAATATAGTTCAGAAATATATGGCATTTGTGGTAAATAATGGAAAATGAGTGCTGTTGTGAGTCAGGGAGAGAAGGGCTGAAAAGTAAAACATGAGCTGACACGATCTTCCACTCTTCTTTTTCTGAACTCGTTAATCTTGTTCTTTTTGTCCCTCTTAATCCAACATGTATTTGTAATATTTTTAATTGGAGAGTTTATTAGAAGAGTTATTAATGCCGTGGATGGACAGACAGAGGGACAATAGCACGGTGGGGACTTAAAAGACAATTTAGACTCCAGCACCAAAGATAGCATGACATAGTCTCTGAAGAGAATTAGAACCCATGTGGCAAGTACTCTCTCTNTTTAGGTCTCCTGGGGCATGTATGAAGGGAAGTCATGTATTTCTTTACTGGATGAGCAGGGAAGTGCCTAAGCCCTCGATGTCTCAGATCTCTGATTTACTATGTACCAATCATTTTCCTCCAATGTGGACACCTAGGGAGACTGTCATTTAAACGTAGACAGGCTGTTTACCTCTTTTCTTTGGCATCTTCAAGCCAGACAGAGACATACAAATATGACGAGTGAGATTGGGGCCCCCTGTTCTTTGTTTCTTTTTTTAAAATTTTTTTCCTTCTTTTTTTATTATTAAAAAGATTTTCCACTCCTTTTACATACCAACCTCAGATCCCCCTCTCCTCCCTCCTCCCACCCTGCCAGCTCCACCCCTCAACCCACCCCCCATTCTCATCTCCTCCAAGACAAGGTCTCCTTTGGAGAGTCTCCAGAGCCTGGCACTCTCAGCCAAGGCAGGACAAGTGCCTCCTCCCTGTGCCAAGACTGCACCAGGTNTCCCACCACAGGCACTGGGATCCAAAAAGTCAGCCCCTGCACCAGGGATGGATCCTGATTCCACTGCCTGGGGGCCCTCAAACACTTCAAGCCAANCAACTGTCTCAAGCTTCCAGAGGCCCCAGATCAGCACCATGGGGGGCTCCACAGNTATTGGTCCACAGTTCATGCATTTCCACCAGCCTGGCTGGCTTTATGATCTCAATGTCCCTTGTTCATAGAATCTCTCCTCTCTCTCATCAGTTCGACTCCTGGAGCTCTGCCTAGTGCCTGNCTGTGAATCTCTGCATCTGCTTNCATCTGTCTCTGGATGAGGGCTCATGGGGGCTTCTCAGCTATGGGTCCATAGTCCATGCATCTCCACTAGTTTGGATGGCCATCTCTGTACACCCTCCCATCATGATCT
>LZPO01109613.1:0-14238 GCA_001675575.1 Neotoma lepida
GTTGGAACACTAATATTTACTAGGATTAAAATTTTTAAGCATTATATATTTCTCTAAATTTTATGGTATGAAAGGAACTGGGCAGAATGGAGATGGGAGGGTTTCGTTCATCTGTGTGGCTTTCCTCTAAAGTTGTCTGTAGTGGGTGGAGACAGTCATCCCTCCTGAATGGAGCACACAGAGCAGCATCTTAGTAAACTCTGGAGTAGAGGCAGAGCTAGAAATACTTCGATATCTCCAAAGCATGCATGACCATCCTTGCTCCAAAGACACATTATATCCTTGCCAGGCACACAAACGCTAATTGCGCTTAAAACAGTTAGTCCGTTGTTCTCAATAAGTTATAAACCTTGATGATAAAGCTGTTAGTAATACCAGAGATGCAACTCTCAAATACACTAATCCTTTCAACACAGCTCTCTTTCCATATTACTCCATAAAGATTCAAGTTTCATGACTGAAGCTTTCTATAAAAAGAAAGACATGTAAACATCTTTGAAAAGAACAATAGTTAACAGCCGTGCTTCAGAGGCATGCACTTTCTTTCAAATAACAATTTTGGATTTGGTTGCTCTGTCATACACTCTCTGATTCTAATAGTTGTCTATTCAGAAAGAAAGAGGAAATGCTATCAAGAGGTATGATTGAACGTCACCAAAGCTAAATTTTCCTATCTCCATTAACATACCAATGAAAAGTGGCAAGTCTGGAAAATTTTGTGTGTATTACCACAACTCTCAAAACTTGCTTGCNTTCTGTTTTATCTGCACAGGTGTTGAGACCGGCTGGGACGTGACCAGATCCTCGAGTAAGCCCACCTCCCTTTCCATTTCTGTGAAGTTCTTCTATTAGATGTTCATATCCCCCAGAGAGAAAATAGGGAGAAAAAAGACAACAAAGAGACTAATCATGAAAGGGTTACTCATTTTTCCCCAAAGATTTTCTCCACGCTACACACCCTTAAGTCATTTAAAGAGGCTGTTGGTGGAGTGCATTTTTTTTTTTTATTGTTTGGGAAACCTCTGTGCTGAGTTCCATAGTAGCTGCACAATTTTATATTCCTATTAGCAGAGGGATAAGGCTTCCTCTTTTCTCGTATCTCCTTAGCATCTGTTACAATTTGTTTTTACAAGCTTAATTATTCTGACTGGGTGAGATGATAGCCATATGACCCAGCTCTCCCACTCCTGGGCACACACCTGATGGAACCTAAGTCAATATACAGTGATGTGACTTAGCTCTCCCACTCCTGGACATGTACCTGAACGACTTGAAGTCAATATATAACAATGTGACCAGGCATTCCCACTCCATTGTAGGCTTATAGTCCTACAGGAGTCAACATGTCAATAGTTACTTTCACTTTCGTATTTTTTGCTGCACTAGTCATAATAACTGAGAAATGTAACCAAAATGTAGATGCCCATCAATAGATGAATGCACAAAGAAAATATAGTTCAAACGGAATTAGTAATAGGAAAACTGAAATCATTATATTTGCAAGAACATAGATGAACTGGAAATTACTATGATACTTGGAATAAGAGATAAATATCACCTTTCCCCTTATATATGGAGCCTAGCTTTAAAATACATGTATGTGTCTAAATATATATATTTATACATGTATGTACATATGGGTGAGAGGTCATGAAATGGGAAAGGAGACTATGAGGCAGGGGAAAGATCCTAAGTGAGATATGGAGAGTGATAAATATATGTGACATGAAAGTGGAAATGGGCCTACTGGGGGGGAGATGGGGGAAGGGAGAGGAGTGCGGGAAGAGAATCAGCAAGAACAAGGCCTATACGAAAACGCCATTACTGTGTATACTAATTTTTAAATATTAATTTTAAAAGAGGCCTAAACCTGTCTTCAGCATTTCAGCAAGCTTCCTGCAGATATAAGGGGGCTTATAAGATGAAACAAGGTTGGTCAGTAGTCAGATTTTTATGCTTCTGTCATTGTGTGTGTGTGTGTGTGGTGGGGAATATAGGTACCTTTGCACATGAAGAGGAGGCCACAGGATGACATTGTGGGTCCTGCTTTATCACTCTCTATTCCCTTAAGAAAGAGTCTCTCGTTGAACTTGGAGCTACGCTGATGGCCAGCAAACCCAAGTGATCATCCTGCTTCTGACTCCCACAGAGCTGGAGTGATAGCCATGTGTGGCTATGCTCAATTTTACCTGCATTCTGGGGATCCCAACTTGGACCTTATGCTTATATAGCAAATATATAAATGCTTATATATAATGGGTTGGTCCATCTCTCCAACCCTCCCCAACAACAAGTTCTAATCTCATCTGTAATAGGGAGGGGAACAGAGCCGGCTGCAAACCTGCCCAGAAATGTTTGAAGGCACAGTTGCACCGTGGAGGCCACTGGGATCCTCCAGGAAGGAGAGCAGGGAAGACAAATGCCACATCATTTTTGGCTTTCTGCTTTAGGACACTTTCAAACCATATGNCTGGGAAGTGGGGCCTGGAGAGAGAAAATCTGGATGAAGGAAACAGCTCAGGGCTTCCAGTGGCAGATATGACAGGTGCCTGTGGGTTAGGGTAGGAGAGTGAGCTCCCACGGCAAGCATGTGGGTTCCCTCGACCACTGCCAAAAGTAAGCAAAGCGCATGCCCACCACTGGGTCAGCTGTGGACAGATGTGTCTGTACACTGCTGTGTAATGAGAGATGCTGGTGTGCCAATCTGCTGGACAGGGGACCTTGCCTCGTGCTCTCAGGGTTCAAATTGGACTCCAGAAAGCAATGCCTTTGCTGGGGCAGGGTGACTCTGGTCCTAAGAAAGCCTGAAACCAAACTTCAATTAGTTCCAGCTGACTTGTCAGAAAACGGAATGCCTAAAGCAACAAATCTCATCACTCTTTAAGGAAATGACATCCAANGTTTGAAAATGGTCATGTCCACAACACTCATCTTAACACTGACACTCATGGCACATGTGGTATGCTTGACCTCTGAAGAGGAATGTCATGGCTTCTTCCTCTTCATGTCTCTCTCCTAATTCTATGAATTCAAATTCACAAGGAGTACACGCTTGTAGTCCCAGTGTTCCAGAGACTGAAGCAGGAAGAATATGAGTTTGAGGTCAGCCTGGGCTTGCCAAAAAACCAAGCAGTAGATGCTGAGATGCAGCTCAGTTGCCCAGCATGCACAAAGCCCTGGCTCATCCCCAGCACTGCAGAAACCAGACATGGTGGTTTGTTTGTATTCCAATACTTAAAATGTCGCAGCAGGAGGATCAGAAATTCAATGTCATCCCCAGCTACATAGTGAGGCCAACCTGGGCTATGTGAGATCATGTGACCAAACAAACAAACAAGAACACAAACTTATAGCCAGAGAATTCTTCCTTCTTAAAGGGAACACTAAAAAGTGGTTCATCCAGGGTCCTCCATTCTCACTAGTGGCTCAGGGACTAGGGAAAACGACATTCTGCTTCTTGGAGGGACAGATGGACACACGACCCAGTCCAGATCAATGGGTGCCATCTTCTTGGGCACTGGTTCAATGTGTATGGCATTATTGAGCTAGTACAATATGAGAGTGGTCTATTAGTAGTACCATGTATACTGCATAACAAATCTGCATAATAGATGGAGAAAGAGATGTGGCCACAGTGACACATTGACATCCTCAGATTCAGTCTTGTCAAAAGGACTTTGGGAACCGGGTATGGTAAAATTCAGAAGAATTCTAGGTCTAGGTTACTAAGCAGTAACAGTCCTGATGGGACCTTGGATGCTCAGAATATGCTATGTGTCATACTATGGGGGAATAGAACTTCCTAACCCCCTCCTGATAGCTAGATAGATATCAGCAGTCTTAGTACCTTGCTATAAAGCTGTATTATAATGGGTCCATCTCCCCTTGTCACTACACATGGGAAAAGAAACCTTCCAGGTCTTCCTAGCTGAAAATTCCATGAGGCCTAGAAATTGGAGACTTTGAAACCAGCTAGATAACAAGTTAATGTTAATTTATGAGTGACTTGTGTAAGCCAAGAAAGGAAGGACTTGAGATTAGAGATTTGGGGACCTCTCAACAAAGCTTATGTGGCCTCTTAATGCCCCAATTTGTTGATTCTTTGGGCATTTTTTCTCCTCTTATTTGCAAAGTTGAATTATACCTACTCCCTCTTCAAGTAACGTGGGGTTCAAGAGCCTCACTGTAAACAAGACAAACTGGATGAGGAAATTATTATGCCTCTTAAAGGTTTGGAACAAATCATACTCTTCCTACTTTTTAATACGCAAACTTACTAAAAATGTCTTAGAACTGATGTTGTGAACACAAAGGAGAAAATACCATGTAACTACTGGGATAACAGTAATAAAATTGTATCTCCTAGTTGATCTGCTATTTCTGTTACTGTCATCAAGAATGCCATAGTGAGTGAATTAGGTCTTAAGATAGCTCCTGAATTGTTCTGAGACTGTATGGTTTAGTGAGAAATTCCTATTGTGGTGAAGAGAGCCTGCTGCTACATAGCGCCTAAGCTTGTGCTTGTGGGGAGACTAGCTCTTGGAAGTAGGAACCAGAAGTACAGGTGAAAGCAAGACTGAGGAAATTGTAACCACCTGGAGTGTCTATTTTCTGACTTAAGGACCTTGCAGGGTAGTAGGATATGGGCCACTGAGCCTTTTGTCTGCAGAAAAGGAGCAATTGACAAAGGCTTCCTAGAGATCGCAGAGAGGCATGGGCAACACATAGGAAATATAAGAACTAATGATTTTGAGATCAGAAATTCATTACCATGTGTGATTTATTTATTTAAAGAACTGACTTTACTCATAAATAATTTACTATATAAATTTTATTCTCAATTGTCTTTTTATAAATGATTATATTAAGATAAAATTTAGGGTGAAAAGTATAAGCATTAAAGAAGATTAAACAACTTACCAAATTCCATAATACAAATACAACTATGTCTTTACAATTACATGCCAAAGCCAAGAGAAACACCTGACTCAGAGTCCTTGAAATGAAGAGGATTAAGGGCTGTCATGCAAAGGACTTGGTGTTTATTGTTTGCATTGTCTAGACCATTTCTCCTTTCCAGGAACAAAAGGTACTAGAAAGGCAGTCCTTACTCAGCACAAGGATTCGAGATGAACCTGACAATTTGGAAGTGTGGCTCAGTAAGTAAACTTTTAATCTCCCTGCTGTCCCACAGAGCAGAGCTGAGCGACTGAACTGTTCATAAGTAAGATGTGAACTCTTGATCTCCACCCTATGAAGGGCAGGTTNGCCCGGCAGCTCACTGGCTCTGGAATCTCAGTAGTTCACAGCAAACCTATTCTTAGTCTTCTTGACCCATGCTATTTCCAGGTCTCCTCTTGCTTCCTTTTAAAATCACTATTATCACCATTACCCAACTTCGTTGGTGGAGAAACCTAACTCCAGGCTTTACTCTCTGTTCTACATGCCTCCTTCCTACTCAATGTGTCAGAACCCATCAGATTCCTATCTAATCTTTCTATTTCATATCTTGGCTTTGCTCTTTGCCTGTGGCCTTCCCTTAGACATTCTAAAGAGTACCATCATCATTTCACTGTGGGTAGCATTAAGAGGGAAAAGGAAGGATTAAAAATGCTCATGCTATGTACTCACTAACAGGTGGATACTAGATATAAACCAAAGGACAATCACACTGCAACCCACAGATCCAGGGAGGCTACCTAGCAGGAAGGACCTAGGATGACTGTGGCATAAAATAAGTTTTGGTTTTGCCCAATCACTCACTAGGCATGCTTTAGTGAAACATTTCACTATTAGGATAAGAATTTGTAACCTGTATTTATGTTCAAGATATCTGGATATTATTTCTCCTCAGTTGTACATCAAATGTTTTAATTTAAAAAAAAAAATGCTTCTGGGGCCTGGCGGTGGTGGCGCATGCCTTTAATCCCAGCACTCGGGAGGCAGAGGCAGGTGGATCTCTGTGAGTTCGAGGCCAGCCTGGGCTACCAAGTGAGTTCCAGGAAAGGCTCCAAAGCTGCACAGAGAAACCCTGTCTCACAAAACCAAAAAAAAAAAAATGCTTCTGGGAAAATCAGTTTAAAGCTAATTGTCTTGGGTACAGGGTCCCCTACTGCTTTATCCCCATCTTCACTATTCCTTTACACCACTCTCATATCCATAAATATAAAGTTTAAATTTCTTGGTAATATTTAACAATCAGATTCAGGTTTCACATTACAAATTCAGAACAATTTCAAATTCTTTTACAATATTTACGTATATGGGTGTTTTTTGCTTGAGTCTATGTCTGTGTACCATGTGAGTACATGGTGCTCAAGGAGGCTAGAAGAGGGTGTTGGATCCTCTGCAACCGGAGTTACAGGCGGTTGTGANTCACTATGTGGGTGCCTGGAATTGAACCTTGGCCCTTCCAAAGAGCAGCCAGTGCTCTCAACTGCTGAGCCATATCTCCAGGCCCTAGAACCATGTCTTGATTCCTCAGTCAGGCCTAGGTAGTTTGACTTTCACCATTCTCTAAGTCTACCTTTCACCCTCTTGAATGATTCCAGCTCACTAAGTCTGCCTTCTTCTTTTTTGCATAGCCCACTGTTCTCCTGTCAGTCTGTGTGGTGATTTGAATGAGAAATGCTGGCCCCACCACCACCACCACCAGAGACTCTTACATCTGAATACTTGGTCCTCAGTTGGCGCTACCATTTGGGGAGGTTATGGAACCCTTAGGAGGTGGAGTTTTGCTTAAGGAAGTGTGTCACAGGGGGTGGGCTTTGAGAGTTTACTGCCTGCCCCCACTTCCTGCCTCCTTTCTCTCTCCCTCTTATGCATGGATGAAAACGTGGTCAGCTGGCTTCCTGTTCCTGTTGCCATGGCTTCCCTGCTGTGACAGACTCTAAACTTTTNGACCCCTAAGCCAAAGTCAACNNCTCATGAAGTTTGCTGTGGTGTTCTATCACAGAAATAGGAGAGGAAGTGAATACATCTGGTTCCAGGTGTTTTACAAATCCTGTGATCCATCTACCACTGCTCTGCACCCTCTGGCCCCTTTGTACCACANAATCCTGTTCCTTTTATGCCCATTTCTCTTTGTTCACAGCACTAAGTATTTAAACATCCTAGGAATATGCTTCGACTTTAGCACTTAGGATCCATTGTCCTCCTCATTATGTTTATGTGTGTATTCCATCTAGAATTGTACCCACAAGGCACTTTCTAATACATTATCTTACTTGATTCTGAAAAACTGCAATGGTAGCAATTACTTTTGCTGATAAGAAAATTGGGTTCAAAAAGGATATATGGAGCTGTATCTATCACCAAAGTTACACAGCAAAAATTCTTTCTCTAAATTTGTTAAAACATTCAAACATGAAAAAGAATATAACAACACTCAAACAAAAGAAATGAAATAATNTAGTAAAAGAATGTGCAAAGTGGTAACCACAGAAAGAGTTGCAATGTGCAGACCNACTCTTATTGGATACTTTTAGTAGTTCTTGAGGTGGCCACTTTTCTGGGAGAGTTGAACGAATTTAGGGGAACACACATAAGTGCTCTACAATGCAAAGGGTAGCTCTGGGCAGACTCAGAGGGCAGCAGAGGCTGTGGAAGTCATAGCATGCGCTCTTAGGGTAGAAGTCCTGATCCATCGAACCCAAGGATGTACTACTTAGGGTATGGACTCCTTTCCAGGTGAAGCTGATGTGGGGAGAACCAGGGCACAGGGCNACTGTATCAAAACTCCAAGTCTAAATTCCTCTCTAAATAACATGATAATCTGAACTCAATGCTTCCCACTGATATGACTGGAATATCAAAAGTATACCTGAAGAGAGGACAGNGGGTACNAGTAGGGAGAAAGTTAAATGTTATATGTTAATCCAGGGCTGATAGTGCAGANTTACAATCCCAGCTACACTGGTGTCTGAGGCTGGAGGATCACAAGTTTAAGCCTTTCATTGACTACATAGTAAAACCTAATCTCAAAATGGAAGGAAAAAATAAAAAAATAAAAAGAGGGCTGTTGGTATAACTCAGTGGTCGAGTGCTTGCTTAGCTTGTGCATGGCACCAGAATCAGTCCCCAGTCCCACAATTAATTAACTAAAATTAAAAANAAATCAATCATGTGTTTTCTTTCATATGTAGAATCTAGATTTAGAAAGGATGAATGTGTTGAAAAAATATAGTCTTAGATGAGATGAGCACAAAGACAGAAGAACGAAGCCCCAAGCACCCTCCCAGGGCAATGACAGATGAGATAGGAAAAGAAAGATATCATGCATACATGGCTTATGTTTTCCTCCTGTTGCTGGACATGGCTAACATCCTTAAAAAGAAAATCTTTTATACATAAGGAAAAAAACAGACAATTAGATGAAGATGTTGAACAAGTTCTTCATATTGAAAATAACAAGTACACACACACACACACACACACACACACACACACACGCTCAAGCTGCTTTCAAAAGGCACATCACAAAAGGATTTGGTAACAATCAGAGTGGAAACAGTTACAACCACATTAATGTTATTGACAGAATAGGGAACCGAAGCATCTCATAAATTGCCAGTGGTGGTATAACTAGCAATAGCCTTGTTTAAGAGCATTTTGATAATATTTTTAAACATTAATCCTTTAATCCAGGAAGTACATTGATGGAAATTTATCATGAAGATTTATTTGTTCAAATACTCACAAGCAAATCTTCATAAAAATGCTAAATTTACCCCCAAATTGAAAATATCCCAAACAATAAACACAGATATAAGCAAACTCTATATGTCTAGCATAAGATACTGGTTAAAAGAATTTTAGCTCAGCTGGGTGGTGGTAATCCAGGCCTTTAATCCCAGCACTTGGGAGGTAGAGACAGAAGGATATCTGTGAGTTCAAAGACAGCCTGGTTTACAGAGCAAGTTCCAGGACATCCAAAGCTACACAGAGAAATCCCATCTTGAAAAACAAACAAACAAATAAAAAAAGAATTTCAGCTCATTTAGGTCCTAAAATTTAATGGGGTCATTAAGAAAGCAATGACTGAAACAGGGAATCCTCCAAACATATTAAGGGAAACAATGAAAGAACTGGAGAATGGATGTAGAGTTCCTTGTATACTAAAAATGCAGAGAAATGAAGAAATAGAGTATCTGCCTTTCCATTCCTAATCATTTTCATCCATTTATGTGAGATGTATTTTCTGAAAGACAGTGCAATACATTCATTTTTACTCAACTGATGCCCAAGGTCTTCNATTTCCTTGTTTGCTTCTGCAATCACTAGTCTCCCAAATGGATGTCAACCAGCCACCTGCTTAGCCATGCTGGACCCCTTTCACTTCTTGAATGAGCCCTGGTCCTTCTGGCACAGCCTCTTGTACAAACTTTTGCCTTTATTTGGAATGTTTCCCCAGCCCACCTCAGTTTTCCATTCTTCCTTCAGACTTCAATAGAATCAGCCTTCTTTTCAAAACTCACTTATAATTTTGATTGTACTTAATGCATCATTATGCATTTACCCATGTGTAATTAATATATATTTCTCTCTCATGAATTACAAACACTTAGAAAGTTGATAGCATATATGTACATGTGCTTTTGCTTATCACTGAATCCTCAGAGAAATGTCTGGCTAAGAAATCAATCAATCAATCATCAATCAATCAAACACTTTACATCTCTCTCAATCTATCCACATACTTGGTTATCCATCCATTATTTATCCATCTATCTAGCTATCTATCCATCCTGGGGACTGAAGCTGAGGAAATGAGCTGTTTTATAAGTATTTATTATTTATCTGCACATTTTCTAGGTACACTGAATAATTAAAAAGAATTCATCGCAAAAGCTATTACTTTCTTTTGATGAAATTTTATATATGTTAGAAACTTTCTTTCGTCTATACAGGTAATTAATAATGCCACAATATCCTGTCGCTAGGACATATCCCTAGTGCTGACATCTATATACTAACACAACTCCCTTTCTTGCCAGTTTGATTCAGCTACATTTCAAGTACAAAGTAAAAAGTAAGTAATTTTGTGTGTTTGTATACTTATGAAAAGACACATTATTTTTCTCATAAAAGGTGTTAGAAGGTCCCCCAAAAAACTTTAGTCGTACTGTCACTGTCTTTTCACAGAAAGAACAACGTGTGGGAAACAGTCTCTTGATTTTGATTAATGAACAAAGGAATCTCTTTAACCTAATTCACCTCAGATAACCTCCCCTTGATAAAACTACCAGCTCCAGCAGCGATCTAAGAGGGAAAATTCTCAACAATTAAGGAAGAATTCTTGAAATGAATAACTTAAGATCTTTTGTGATCACTAATTCTACCTTCTTTCCTGGGTGTCCTTAGAAACCTTTTTAGTCTAAGAATTATCTCCCTGGAGATGAGGACCACAGCTGCTCTGGCTATCAATACACATGGCCACTGAGTCAGCTCTGGCCTTCATCACACATGGCCACTGAGTACTCTTTTACTCAATGAATCTGGTTGAAAACATGACTCTAAGAATTCTGCTTTAGGTTTCTAATCAGGAGTGAGTCTAGATTTAACACAGAAAATGCTATAAAGGAAGGAGGCGCTCTCTATATAGAAGGAAAATAGCCTTTCTGTATTGCTTCCTTTGCTTTCTCTGAGCTATTATATAGAGGAAGATGCCATCTGGTTGTTTATCAAGTTCTGCTTTCTTCTGTATTGGCCACTCTCACAATTACAAGAACTTTTGAAGTTGAGGACAAGCCAAGATACACATTGAAGTGTCATTCATACATACAGGAAGAAATATCCAGGTAAAACCCAAAGAATAGTAGGGGTAGGGTCAATTCAGTAGGGACTGGTTTCTGTGAAAGCTGGTGTCCTCCTTTAGCGAACAGAAATGCATAAGATCATTCAGCCACAGAACAATTCTCCTGTAATATAGAGTATGCCATTTGAGATTGCAAAAGCCCAGAGATCAGTCACTTGACTAGAAACAGTTCCTCTTATACAAGTAACCTCTGGAAAGAAGCCAAGAGGACTTCCGTGTACGCTAGCACACTCCAATGAATACATTTTAGGGATTACTGATATGGAAGCATTGCATTCAGACTCATATGGCCCTGCCCCATGGCACAGCCATCAGAGAAGGGTTAGCTCTAGGTAGAGAGTAGGATGAAAGATGTCAGAGGAGGGAGCCTTCTAGGGACAGGGGCATATTCTAAATTGTATCTGGCTGTTGGCTCCATGGGTACTGAACCAGACAGTTAGGATATGTGAGCTGAAACAATGTAATATTTTGGCTAACACAAAAGCCAAGCAGGCTGCAAGTGTTTTCTGCAGGGTTAAGGGAGTNTGTGCTGGAGAGGAGACTGTTTAATAAGAAAAACAGCATAACCTGGTTGTCATTTGCAAGGTCTAATACAAATTTTATGGTCTAGCAAGAACTCTATTANAAATGATGTTTTGCAGATGTCCTAAAGATGGGCCTCATTAATAATGACAGGAGAACAAGCATGTAATTGGAAATGTTCAATTTTTATTAATCTTCAGGAAAAGACAATGGGCCACCAGCTTGCTACTCTAAAAATTTCTACAAGAAATTTCTTTCCAACCTTGGCTTTGAGATTCCCTACTTCTATCTGGAAGAGCACCCAAATCGTTAACACATTCCTGGGGGAAAATTAAGCACACTGCAATGCACACACATGCACATATTTGTGTGTGCTAGAGGAGTAAAGGGTCTGAGTATACTGTCTCTCAACATTAAGGAATTGCTTCTTTTTGCTGTTCATGCTGCACAATCTACTTTAAGCCCTTGAGATTTGGGACTACTTTTTGTAAACATGGATCCTGCAATTATCTTGTCATTGGGATAAAGGTAATAATCCACACCTACTCCAAACAAGACAGAACTAAGTAGCTTGGATAATGGTTTAACAGGAAAGTGTGTGAAGCAGGTAGCCAAGATGTAATGGAGACAACTACAACCATCTGCACTCACTGCCATCCCCAGGAGGCAGTGCCCTGTGTCCAAATGGAAGTGGCCCAATGAAGCTTCTGTAAAATTTCCATACAACTTGCCCTGAGTTGATCTCATCCTTCTCCCAATCCTAAGTGTCTTTGTCTACCCTAAGCTGAAAGTTCACACAACTGTTTCAGGAGCTGCTCTTTCATATGAAATGGTATGTCACAGACGATACGCCTTTTAGGAACCACCTTATGGGCCAGAGGATGGTTGAGCAGCTTAAGGCACTTGATGCTGAGCATGAGTACCTGAGCTGAATCCTCAGAATTTACTTGGTAGAAAGANAGAACCAATCTGCAAATTGTCCTCTCATCTCCACATGTGCTACACACGCACCTGCACTAGTACACGCATGCACACACATACACACCCTCATAAACAAATAATAAATCTTAAGAAAAAAATCAAAATGCACCCCCTATTCCCACCCCTCTGCAGTTGAATGTGCGCATTCAGACGTCTCACCCTAGGTGGCTTTTCTGCATAACTTCATGTGAATTCCCACATGTTCCTATGTGTCCTGACACAGAGCCTCTCTGGAGGACCGAGACTTTGTTTCCACAAAACATGTTCTTTCCACATTGTCTTCATCCCACATTCTCAATACTGAAACTCGAAACTCAGGCCAACACAATCACCAAACCATGTCTTCGCTGCCTCCTGGAGGCCTCTTCCCACCTTTTCTTCTTCCATTCCCTGTCCTTGTCGCACTGACAAAGTGTCCAGACAATAGTCAGCATCTCCCATCTTTCCCTACTTGACTATAACCGCCAGTCAGAGTTACATTGAAGAATACGGAGCTGATCACTTCTTTACTCTAGACTTCCTGCAGCTCCCCATTTCTTGAGGAATAACACCCCAACTCACCTGCTCAGTACTGAAGGTCAGCCACAGGAGGACTGNAGTCTAACTTTCCAAATGTGACCCTCACAGCATGTTCTTANCCTTGTACCTCAGGCTTTTGTCATCAGCTGGTGTCTCCTCCAAACTGAAAATACCGTGTTCCTTTTTCAAAGACTAAACTCCCGCTGGTGTAGACATCATCCTGTCCTGTACACATTTCAAGATCAATTTCAAATGAGAGACATCTTGACTTAATGGTAAGAACCAGTGTTCAGCTTCAGATCACCTGAGGTTTAAAGGCAAGGACCACAGCTCTCTTGTTATCAGGCCAAGTGCTTAACTCTCTTGAGGACCTTAGCTTCCTCACATCTATACACACAGGACAATAGTGTCTAGACAGCAGGCAAGTTGTGAAGAGGACCAAATTGATACAGTGTCCTCAAAAGTGACCCATACTTAGATCATGGACCACACCAGTACAGCTCAGAGAGTAGTCCAAAGGCTTAGGAATCCCTCAGGAGTTTAGTGGCTCCATTCTAGTAATTTATTGACACACAGGTCAATAAGAAACAGGAATGGAGACAAGCCCTGGGACAGGAAGAGGTTAGGGAAAATAACTACCGTGTGGTTACATGCNTCTCTTAAAGCCGTGATGTCAGATCAGCCGCACATGATTGTAAGGAAAAGAAAGATTGTTTCCCAGTCCTGGGAAGGCAGCTGGTCCTGAATGAAGCTGAGGAACACCTAGGAGTGCTCCTTCCCAAGGCAGCCATGTCTAGACAATTGTTCATACAGGGACGAAAAGATGCTCATCCAACTCATGAGCTTGAGCCATTCTCAAGACAAGTGAGTGTTGGGACCCTTGAAAGCTGGCAGAGACTTTATCACAGCTTCTCCCTCTATCTAAATCCACTTCCTCCCCTGTCCTATGGGAGACACTGACCTCAAGACCACTCCCCTGTAAACCCACGNATGACTAACCTCTGTCTCCATCCGCTCTNAGGACGGAGACTGCAGCAACCAAGAATAGTGNAGATGGGATGGAGTTTAATGACAGCACACATCAGAACCCATGGAGGCCTATGGGCTGAGGAACAGTTTTATGTGGCCCAGGGACATGGAGTAAAAACTGTGAAATAGTTACCAACATTCAAACACACTTTTGAAACAACTGGGACTCTGGCAACCACTTGACAATGTTTGTACAGGGCACCCACATCTGGAATTGGGGAATCCATTTCCATTTAGGGGGCCCTCACACTATCCTCCATCCTGTTCTTTACCTGACCAGTTCAGAGAACATCCAAGCTGNTGAGCTATGACTGATTCCAGATTTTAGTTTTAAATTTTAAGTCTGCTACCACTTTGACCAAGCCTGTTAC
>LZPO01109614.1:2591-16416 GCA_001675575.1 Neotoma lepida
AATCAGAGACCAAAGTGAAAAATACATGTACATTGGGGTTTGGTAGACATAGGTGCAGATGTAACAATAATTTCACCAAAATTTTGACCTTCAGATTGGCCTTTTCAGGAGGTAAATGTTCAGCTTCTTGGGACAGGAACATTATCTCGGGTAAAACAAAGTGCAAGATAGGTCAAGTACATAGAGCCAAAATGATGGATAGGAAAATTAAAACCATATGTGGCTACCATAACAATGAATTTGTGGGGATATGATTTGTTGCAGCAATGGAAAACACAGATTAACATTCCTCCAATCTCAGAAAGAAACCATCAAATAAAGAATGTTTCTGATAGAAATATTAAAGCATTATCAAGAATAGTCACAGACTTTTCAGGTTGTATACAAGCAGGGCACATTTGAAAAATTAAAGTATGTGCAACATGCCATAGATACTTATTCAGGATTTCAATGGGCAACTACGTTGAGATCTGAAAAGTCTGATTCTCTAATTACACATTTATTAGAAGTTACATCCATCATGATTATATCTGTACAAATTAATACTGGTATGCCCCAGCATATGTTGCTAGTAAAATGAAACTATTTTTTTGCATATTGCAACATAAAGCATATTACAGGCATATCACAAAATCCTACATGACAAGCCATTATAGAAAGATCTAATCACAATTTAAAAGATATGTTTAATAAACAGAAAATGAGAATAAAGACCCCCAGAGATAGATTGCACAATGCTTTATTAACTTTAAATTTTTAAAATGCTAATGAGAAAGGAATGACAGCTGCAAAGAGACAATGGATAATAGAAAAAAACTACTGAATTCAATCAGCCTGTATACCTTAAAGATGTGTTGACCTCAGAGTGGAAACCAGGATCTATGTTACATTGGGGAAGAAGTTTTGCTTTTGTTTCCACAGGAGAAGAAAAACTATGGATACCATCAAGATTGATAAAGGTTAGATTTGAATAGGAGAGACTTCTTGATTAGGAGAGGTAATTTTTCATCAAACCATATGACCTTCCCAACTAAATTAACTTATAACATATGTCTTTCATTAGATCAGACATAGCTTGTCAAAAATGGAAACTCCCCAAAGTTAGGGTTGGGGAAGGGTTTTGTTTTTGTCTTTACAGGAGAATAAAAATAACCAAATAAAGAATCTGAAGACCACTAGACAAATAAGACATCTGAAGAATAGGAAAAATCATCTAGAGAAAATGTCCCAAGAAAAAGAGTAAATTGGCTTAATGGTATAACACATTTCCAAAAGAAAAAAAAATCTCATAAATCTTCCCAAATGTTTGTTTATGCTGTTCTCTACAGACATAAGAGGCAAGTGGTCTTTCTGTAGTTCCAACTCAATTAAAATTTAAAATTGGCTTTGGAGTTGGAGCATGGCCCTCTCCTTCTCTAAACCCAAGCATGCTTTTTAAGGAAAATCCAAAGTCTCTGTCTCATGTCAGAAGAGCCACTTGGTATGGAACAAAAGAAAACCAAAATTAAGGGACTATTCTATTGTCACTAATCTCATAATCCTGTGGATTCATTTTGATTCTTTAAAACTTTTCTTAATGTATAAATATTATCTCAAAATTTGTAAAATGTATATATTCAAGCTTCTGTCATGATATTAATTGTCATGTAGAGTACTTAGTAATTCTAGAATCATGCTTTATCTAGTTTCCTGTTCATGATTTCAACCTTGAGACTGTAGAAGGTAGTTAGGAATTAAACTTGTGTACATCAAATGTATTTAATATATTGTGGTCCTTTAACCTCTCTGAGATCTGCTGACATTTAAAATGTTTAAGCTTTCTGCAGTGAACCATAACCATTCCTAAAAGTGACCTTTGAAATGGATGATAGGGCCCTACAATGATGACTCCACCTGAATTGTGGTAATGCCAATAAACTGGCAAACACCATTTGTCAAATTTGACAAACACTAACTGCTAAGGACCATTTCAAAGTGGTTAGATAAGATGGCCCAGCATCATAGACTATTCCAGCCAGAACTTCAGATAACCTTGCACTTTTCCATCACACTGAGACTGGATAACAGCTAGCTCTTCCAGGACTTGATCTTTATCTCAGCTTTTTTCAAGGTCCCCTAAAGATGCCATTGTCCCCAGACAACAGGAAGTAATTTTAAGAACACAATGTACACATTCCCAATAGGTGGAGTGAATGGTTTTTGTCACTCAGTGGAAGTTTGTCATAACTTAAGCGGGGTGGTTACAAGTTGTTATTGGTCATGGCCAGGGAGGAAACTAAGAAAAGGAGATTAGATTAGGGGATCTTGTTCTGAAAAGGAAAAGTCATTTCTATATACCTATAGAAATGACAAGATAAAAGGGTAGATTATTGAATCTACTTCCAAACTAAAATAGCAACTACTAGTCTCAAATAGTTTACATTGGTATGGATCTTTGTATATTGATATGAATTTAACATTATTTTTATTATACTGTATATATGTTACTACTCTTGTTTAAGATATTTTTGTGTATTGATACAAATTTAAGATTATTTTTGTTATGCTGTATGTATGTTTCTATTCTTGTTTAAGGTATTTTACCTATATAACTCATTTTAAAATGTAATGTAAAGTTCTAGTCCTTGAAAGCTATTAAGGATACTAAAGAAAGACAGGTTAATAGTCATCTATAGCAATCAAACATATAGTCATATTAGGTATGTTTTTAAGGTGAAATAGAGATATATTTTAAATAAGTAGATGGTCTTCAAACACTTCAGAGACCTACAGAATATGGCATTTAAAATGTTTCAATAACATAAGACTTTTCATGACAGTGAGACATGTCTGCTCCTGGCAGCACCAATTTACTTCAATAAATAGATAGATAGATAGATAGATAGATAGATAGATAGATAGATAGATAGATAAGATGATAGGCATTGAAGAACCTCCAAATGGAGTTTGCTTTCATTTGTAGCAAAGTTAGCCACTGGGGAAAGAAACTGCCCTTGCTTTGACTGCTAACAGTATGCTGTCCCAATAGGACAAGCAAGACACAAAAGAAGGCAATTGCCAAACTTGGCCAAGACAAGATAGGACAGTCCTTCAAAATTCCTGCTTCACAGAAATGTCTGTCAAATATTCTAGGCCNGTAGGCCAAAGACAGATGCCCCAATGTTTCAGGGGCAACCAGTTATTTCTGTTATTTCTATAGTTTTGAAAGCTGCTTGCTGTGCACTTCCTGTTTACTCAGGTAATATTATATCCCTCTCAAGTCTCTGATGGGGTTAAAGACTAGATAGCTATAGTTACAGATTTCCTTAGTTGTGGTTGAAAGTAAATTAAGTATAAAACTTCAGACTTACCAAGAGAGGATAGATGATGGAGTACTTTCTCTGAATTTGCCAAATACAAATGGACTGGACATTGTGAATGTTATTCTTGCTTAATAATTGTTCTTATTATATATAGTTTCATTTTGTTAGAGTTAATTTCATTTTTGTTTAGACAACACTTGATAATTGTTCTTATTGGATATAGTTGTACTTTGTTAGAGTTAAAAACTTTTTTTTATTTAGACAAAAAGGGGAAAATGTTGTGGGAGATTTGTTTGTGTTATTGCTCCAAGACTGCCAATGGAGTCAGACCCTGGTTTGGAGGGGAACGTCTACATACATCTGGCTGGAGTGGGCCATAGAGTATTCTGGCTGACTCAGAAGAAGATAGAGGGACACATAGAAGGAATAAGGAGAGGCCTAAGGAGATGTGCAGCCTTTTTGATTGGGACAGGTTGAGAAGAGGGTGAGGTGATCATTTCTCTGTCACTTGGTGGATCTCTCAGGTTTATTCCCTAATATTTAACTCCCAAGTTTTATTTTTTAATCAAACAATAAAAGAAGTCACAATACACCTCAGCATCTCAGCTACTTGCTCAAGCTAACTAATTGGACATGTTACTCACCTTTCCTTAAAAGTAGTAAGTGAGGCTTAGAAAGAGACTAGGATTTTCTTGAAAACAAATGGAGATTCTTCAAAATCATGGGTTTCCCTAATCCCATTGAAGTTAAAGCCTCAGGTGCACAACTTGAAAGAAGCTCAAAGGCTCCATGCTACTTTGAAGTTTACAAATGAGAGAACCCCAGTGGGAATGCTTGCAGCTCCACCATGCCCCAGGCACTCTTTAAAACTGTTTCCTCACAATACCTCCTTCCCAGTAATCATGTCAATAACCCTGTAAGACAGAATCTGTTTTGAATTTCACATTACACTTAAAGAAATGTAGGCTCACAGANGCCAATTAGAATCCTCCATATTTTTTCCTGTAGGTNTGTTCATGTTCTTTCATGTTTGTTTGTGAACATCTGTCCATGAACACCCATGCANATNTATGTACATGCTTTGGCAGCCAGAGAGGAACCTCAGGTGTTATCCTCAGGAACACTATCCACTTCCTTTGAGAAAGAACTCTCACGAACCTGAAGATCATCAGGAAAACACATCTCAGGACTCTTCCTGTCTCCAGTGCTGCTAGTTAAGTCCCCAGTGCTGCTAGTTAAGATAAGTGTGCACCTCCATATCCAGTATTTTTTGTGGGTTCTGGGGATAAAGTTCAAGTTCCTCATGTGTATGAGGCAAGCACTGTACTGACTGAGCTACCTGTCCGACCTCAATCCTCCATACTGTTGGGTCACCTTTCTGCTGGAACTGAGATAAAAGATATTTCATCACCCTTGTCTGTATTTTCTCATTTGGATACTGAACTCATTTGCTTTCTCAAAGGCTGTACCCTGCACAGAGGAAGGTTTTCTCTAAACTAAGTAGCCTCTTTTCCTGGACCCTGTACCGATACAGTGATTTGAAAGATAACGTGATGGGAATGTCTTTCTAAATATGTGTTGCTCTGATTGGTTGATAAATAAAACTGTTTGGCCAATGGTGAGGCAGAATAAGGTTAGGCAGGGCATTCGAAGGAGGAGGAGGAAAGGAGAAAGCAGAGCTTGGAGATGCCATTCTGCCGTCTGGAGAACAGCATGTAACGACACACAGGTAAAGCCACGGAACACGTGGCGAGATAGATTTGTAAAAATGGGTTAATTTAAGATTTAAGAGCTAGCTAGAAAGAAGCCTGCCATGGCCATGGTTTAAAGATAATGTAGGCCTCTGTGTGTTTACTTGGGTCTAAACGGCCGCGGGAGCTGGGCAAAACTGGACAAACTTTCGACCCCATAGGCTCATATATTTGACATTTAGTCTCTAGTTGGTATATCTGTTTGGGAAGGATTGGGGGGCATGGCCTTGTTGGAGGAAGTATGTGACAAAGGGCAGGCCTAGATTTTAAAATCCCAAGCCATTGTCAGTTAGCTCTCTCTGCCTCATACTTGTAGATCCAGATGTAACTCTCAGCTATTGCTATAGTGCCATGCCNGCCTGGCTNCTGTCATGTTCTNCACCATGATGGTCTCANANTTTAACCCTTTGAAANATGATCCCCAGATTAAACACTTTCTTTTATAAGNTGTCTTGGCNATNGTNTTTTATCACAGCATTAGAAAAGTACTGTAAACAACCAACCTCCCCATAGACAGTGGTTCTCAACATTCCTAATGCTATGACCCTTTAATATAGTTCCTCATATTGTGGTGACTTGAACAATAAAATTGTTTTCATTGCTACTTCATAACTGTAATTTTGCTAATGTTATGAATCATAATGTAAATATCTGTGTTTTCTGATGGTCTTGGGAGACCCCTGTGAAAGAGTCATTTGATTCCTCAAAGTAAGGACAGTAAGCTTGTCCATCTTCAGGAGGCCTGACACTATCTTCAGTGTTTCATTCTTCCTTCTAAGAAAAGAAGAATGAAAGAAAGGAAAGAAGAAAGGAAGGAGGGAATGAAGGAAGGAAAGGAAGAAGGAAGAAAGGGAGGGAGAGAGAGAGTGAGCACAAGAAAGCGAGAGAGTGAGCTAATAAGAGAAAGAGAGAACAGAAAAGGTGGCTGCTTTATATTGTTATCCTGTGAACTTGCCTGAGGCTAAATTTAAAAATAAAGCATTACTTTTACATTTTTTAGATTTATCCTTTTTTATTGTATGTGTGTGAATGTTTTTCCTGCATGCATATAACTGCACTATGTGCATAGCTTGTATCAGATTCTCTGAAACTGGAGCCACATGTATGTATGGTTCTAAGCAACCATGTGGGTACTAGAAACTGAACATAATAAATCATGAAACTGATTTTAAAGTCTAGTTTTAAAGTTATAGAGAAAAGAAAGTCTGAAAAGTTTCACAATAGAAACAGAGAAACAGATATTGTTACCTTACTTTGACAAACAGAACTACAGTGTCACTATAGATTTTATTCTAGTAGCCAAAGGTAGAGTTTGCCTTAGAAGTTTACTGAGGCATCTCAGAACAGACTAGGGGGAGATTTTGAAGCTCTATTTTGTTTGGAACATATTTTAGAAGTAAGTAACTGTTGAATCACTAAATACATTACGGTTATGTTTTATTGCCTCATGACTCACGGTGTGCTTCTATTTTTTAGGAAAAAAAAATAATGTGTGTTTCCCCTGGCAGTGATTTTCTCTATTAGACTCATGGGGAAAAGAGTCCTTTGCTTTATCTTTGACTCTGACAAGATAATGGTTCTTGTCTATTCTTGAGAAGTGACTAAGATGCTCACTTGGGAAGATACATTAACTTTTCACCTAGTAAGTTCCATTTATGAAATTTGATCTCCTCTGGCCTTGTAATGTGAAATACTTAAAGCTGTTTATGAGCACATGGAGACTTTACTGAAAAAAAAATATCACCTCAATGTACACTGTGCTGTGAAGGTAGGTCATTTACATTCTGGAAAGCAGAATTCTGGAGCTAACATGAATGCTGGGTGAGTTTAGGGGCACCATCTCCCAAATAGTCACATTGCACAGAAATGTGGGTCTCATTCTATACTAGTGCTCAGAACTGGGGAATACAGTTTTTGATAGTGCTCTTTCAAGTCTCCAAATCAATGTGGTTGAGAAATACCTGGTTTGCCTCAGCTATCCAGAGCCCACAGAGTTTAATCAAGAAAACTCCACACACAGGAGGAGCTAGGAGTCTACAAGAGAATAATGAGACTAGATCATTAAAGACAAAATCAACAAGGAGTACAGCTAGAAGAAAAAGCAGTGAATCTTCCAAAGAGACCAAAGATACAAAAATAACATTTAGGCTGGTGATTCTATTACATGATATATCCACCCAGCTCCCACTGCCACCAGCTCCAGCCTGCTGCTGCCAACTGCTTCTTATCTATACTGTACACTAGGTCAATGTAGCAGACTGTCCCACACAAGTGCAAATTCACTTGTTCTATCTATCTATCTATCTATCTATCTATCTATCTATCTATCTATCTATCTATCTAACCTTTCTATGATCTACCTGTCTCTTCTTTCTTTCTGTTTTACTTTCTCTCTTTTCCAGTAGACATCTATCTTACTAATATATCTCCCTGAGTCCAGAGGCTTACCTGGTTTACCACATCTTGGTACATATCTTTACTCATTTAATCTACCATTGACCAGAATTGTAGCTGGACATTTTTCTGTCCTGCAGCCATTCTCAAATAATCACTGAGAAGCTTAATATTACTTATAAATGCTCAGGCTTGTTACTAGCTAACTCTTACACTTAAATTAACCCATATTTCTAATTAACTTTCTGCCACATGGCTCATGGTTTGTTACCTCATTTTGTACACATTCTGCTCCTTCAGAGGTTGGTTGGCATCTATCCTGACTCTACCTTTTTCCTCTGTGTTTGGCTGTCCCAGCTATAATTCCTGTCTGACTATCAGCCTGTCAGTTTTTTATTAACCAATGAAAGTAGTACTCTCATTTTGACTCACAAAGATAAAGCAGATAATAAAATATTTTCTCCAGTTTTGTCAAATACAAATGGACTAGATATTGGAACTGTAATTCTTACTTAATAACTGCTTTGTTATATATATATATTATGGTTTTACCATGTTAAAAAAAAACTTTCCTTACAAGTGTACAGACTGTCTCTTATACACATCTAGATGTGTATAAGAGACAGGGAAAGGATTACAGTTACAATATCTAGTCCATTTGTATTTGACAAAATTGGAGAAAATATTTTATTATCTGCCTTATCTTTGTGAATCAAAAGTTTTATACCTAATTTGCTTTTTATCATAACTAAAGAAAACTGTAAGATTAATTATTTAGTTTTTAATTCCATCAAAGACTCCAGAAGGATAAAATATAACCTAGTGACAGGGACATCAGACTGCCTGGCCAGTCACCCAAAATTCCTCTGTAATGTTGGGGAATCTAACTCTGGCCTACAGGCCTAGCATATCTGACAGATGTTTCTCAGAAGCAAGAAATTTTGAAGGACTGTCCTTCCTTATCTTGGCAATGTTTTGTAGTCATTTCTTTTGTGTCCTGCTGGTCCAGTTTGAACAAAAACTATCAGCAGTTGAGGCAAGGGCAGGTTTTTTGCCCACATGCGTAGCTTTTCCATAAAGAAAACAAACTCCATATGGAGTTTCTTCAATAGCCATCATCCTTTTTGAAGTAGATTGATACTTCCAGGAGCAGGCATATCTCATTGTTATGAAAAGCCTTAGATTGTTAAGCATATTAAATGCCATATTCTGTAGGTCTTTGAAGTGTTTGAAGACCATCTATCTATCTAAATATATCTGAATATGACCTTGAAAACATACCTAACATGATTATAAGTTTGACTATTATAGATGACTATTAATCTTTACTTTTAATTATACATTATGTTTTTAAATGAGCTGTATAAATACAGTATCATAAATAAAAGTAGAAATATACATACAGTATAACAAAATTAACTTTAAATTTATATCAATGATGGGGATGTCTTTCTGTATGCTGTGAATATGTGTTGCTCTGATTGGTTGATAAATAAAATGCTGATTGGCCAGTAGCCAGGCAGAAAGTATAGATGGGATAAGCAGACAAGGAGAATTCTGAGAAGAGGAAGGCTGAGTCAGGAGACACCTACTGCCACCTAAGGAACAACATGCCAGCAGACCGGTAAAGCCACAGAACATGTGGTGACATATAGATTAATAGAAATGGGTTAGATTAAGTGTAAGAGCCAGTCAGTAATAAGTCTCAGCTAATGGCCAAGCAGTTATAATATAAGCCTCTGCGTAATTATTTTATAAGTGGCTGTGGGAACGTGGGGACTGGTGGGACCTGAACAAAACATTCTCCTATGTATCAATAAACCAAAATCTATACCAATGTAAAATATTTAAGATTAATAGTTTGTAGTCAAAAGTTTTTCCCTGGTCCTGCCTGGCCCCATGGTCTCACAGCTGCTTATAAAATATATAATCACTCAGAGGCTTATATTAATTATAACTGCTTGGCCATTAGCTCTTACTGCTCATCTGCTTACTGACTAGCTCTTACACTTAAATTAACCCATAATTCTTGTCTATGTTTAGCCACGTGGCTTGGTACCTTTTCTCAATTCTGCCTTGTCATCTTGCTTCCTCTGTGTCTGGCTGGAGACACCTGACTCTGCCCTTCCTCTTCCCAGCATTCTCTTACTCTGCTTACTCCACCTATACTTCCTGCCTGGCTACTGGCCAATCAGTATTTTATTAAACCAGTGTACAAGAGCATTATCCCAAAGCAATAGTTGTTTTTTTAACTAAAGTAGATTCAATAATCTACCCTTTTATCCTATCATTTCTATATCTTCCTTTTTTCTTTTCAGTAAGAGATCCTTGAATCTAATCTCCTTTGTTTAGCTTTTTTCTTACCACTATCCATAACAGCTTGTAACCAACCTCTGTAAAATGACAATAAATATCCATAACCCATTTTTTGAGCATGTGGGTATGGTTTTCTAGACTACTTCCTATTGATTGGAGGCACTGGTAATCTTTGGGGGGCCCTGAGAAAATTCAGGATATGGTCAAGTTCTGATAGGAGTATTCTGTGAAGATGGATCACCTCAGTCAGCAGCATTGAAGCTGCTCTGGATGGAGAATTTTGAAGAGATTGTAGCAGAGGCATTTTAAATGATGGATTACTCAGGCCTTCAATTTTTATTGGGGTTTGGTCCCCTTGCTCTGAAAATACATAAACTTTTAAAAGTAGCATATGTTACAAGTATAGAATATGTGGTGTGTACAAGTCAGTTAAAGATTTTTTTGTTTTATGTTTGAGCAGGTAAAATATGCATCACATGTCTTGTAGTTCTTTTAGGTTTATTGTTTTATGTCTGCAGCCAGGATTTTTAGGGAGTCTTCCTTGAGCAAACTTGATCATCTTTAACTTTGAATGAATCCCACAGCCTTTTATTTCCTGTGGAAATAAAACCAAAATCCTCTCCCCCAAAGCAACATATTTTTTGACTTAAATTTTGAAGTCAAGATATTTTAGGTTGGTTTAATCTAGTAGTCCTCACAATCCAATGTGCCCTAACAGCCAAAAAACTCAAAGACAACACAATACCACACAGGATCCAGACTCTTTGTGTATTTTATGTGTTTTTTTTAACATATTACTTTGCTCCCTCTTTATGGACTTAACCCTATCATTTTAAAAATATTTTTCTACCCTTTCTCTTTTGTCTTCTAAGCCTATGCACAATTTTAAACACACTGTGACCCATTCAGAGTTTTTTTCCTTTGAATCTGTCTTTATTTCATATCTGTAACCTTTTCTGTTTTTATGAGCAAAACCCCTAAACATGCAATGTGCTGATAGCTCACAGGCAGCAGCTGGGAGAAGGCTCTCTGTACTGTGGCCCAAGTGAGAGACTGTGGTAACCTGACACACTACTTAGCTCATGGTGGTTGGTTGCCGGTTCCATCTTGCCAGCAGCTGTTAGAAGATGTGTCTCTGTGCTGTGGCTGGCATGAGACTGTGAGACTAGGAAACTATGTCTGGCTCTGTTTTTGTGTGTTTATAACCTTTTTAAAAGCTTTTTTTAGGTTTTATGAGGAAATTTAAGCGACACGTTGGGTGCCATATGTAGTTGCACATTTATCTGTCCTGCAGCTGCTCTCAACTAATCACTCAGAGATTTAGTATTAATTATAAATGCTTAGCCAATAGCTCAGACTTGTTATTAGCTTACTCTTATACTTAAATTAACCCATATTTCTTATTTACCTTCTGCCATATGGATCATGGGTTGTTACCTCATTTTCTTCTCATCCTACTGGCATCTCCCAGACTCCACCTTTTTCCCTCCTAGAGTCCGCTGTGTCTGACTGTTTCACCTATACTTCCTATATGGCTACTAGTCTGTCAGATTTTTATTAACCAATGAGAGTAATACATATTTCCAGTGTGCAGAAGGATTATTCCACAGCACAGAACCTTCACATATCTACTCATTTTTCCCTTTGCTTCAATTATTCACACTCATATATGTCCTTCTTCTCTACTTTCAATCTAACAATCTAATATTTTTCATTAATGTCACTGTGAATGTTTGCTTCCTTTTTTCCCTTTCTACTCATATTAACATATGAATATACACACTATTCTTGAGGTCTCTTTACTCCTTAAACCAATCAGAAATTAGAAAGTCTCTGCTTTCTAACTGATACTCTATTATCAAAGTGAATAGAAACTGTTCATTCAGATAGTATTCATCCCATAGGAGCAGACTGAAGATAGAACCTCATGCCTAGAACACTAGACTAATACCACTACTTTACTACAGCCTAGCCTCCCCCGAATAGAGCAAATGCACTCACCAGAAAATGACAGGCAACCTGAATTAAAAGAACAAAAGCAACAAGTCTTAACCAATGACCTAAACCCCAAGTAACATGATAAACCAAGACAATTTCTCTCATTCACAAGCTGTCAATCCCATAGTGATGTCCCTAAATTCAAATGACTTAGATGAAATTTCAGATTCAGAATTCAGACGAATGATTATGAATATGGTAGAACAACCCAGAAAAGACCCACATCTTTTCCAGGAAAACAAAAATGGACAGTTGAATAAAATATAGAAGTCAATTTTTAATAAGGAAAGAGAATTCATTAAAGACAAATACTAAAGAAATCCCAGATGGAAATGAAAAAAAAATCAGTCTAATGAAAAGCTCAGTAGAAATCCCCAATATAGGAATCATCACATGGAAGATAGAATATCATGAAGGCAATAACAAATAAAGATGGCAGTAGCCCCAACTGGCTGGCCCACAACATGGACCACTGTGGCTGCAGCCCATGCTGCATGCTATACTGGGGGATGGAGAGTGTAGGGCAGTGGCACTGCCCGTAGACTACAGGCACAAAGGCCAAGCCAGGGAGCCTCTAGGCAGCAGCCACTAAGAGTGGAGAGATGTGCAGCAGCCAGGAGCCTGCACAAAACCTTCCCAGAGATGTCCTGCCTAGCCAAAATATCATCCTGACTCTGGGCAACGGCAAGATACCTGAGATGAGTCTTGGCAAAGTCCAGTATCTATAGTGCTACAGAAACCAGAAACTTTGAACCAGACCTGTTGTGTAATATTTTGCAGGCAGGAGAGATACATCTGATTATACAGACCAACAACTCATTGTAATAAGTATTTGTATGTAAAGCTGTCTGGGCAAAAAAATATACTGTTCCACACACTGCAGTTTCCAATGCTACTATGAACAAATGAATATGCAACAAAGAGTTTGGAAAGATGGAGGAACAGAGTAGTGAGTGCGTGGTGGAGAGAGGCAGAACTAGAAAAGTGATAGTAGTGACAGGCTGTGGTAGATGGGAGAGCANATCATTGCTGAATAGGGACTGCAAAATGATGTGTATTAGCCTGGAGTGTACACAGACTCAGCCCCAAACAGGCTGCCCAGCTAGATGATCTCCCTGGTTCTGAGAAATGACAGGATGTCCAAGATGAAGAACAGAGCATTTTATTTTCTGANTTGAACCTCCTCAAAAGACCTCTATAGACCATGGATACCAACATGGCCTCCANGGACAAGTTGAAGACAAAGGTTCAGGTAGATGCCTGTGGTCCTGCAGTAGTCTGGGGTCTATGTTGATGTCCATGGCCTATATTACTACCAAAGGCCAGGCAGATNTCTGTGGTAGGTGCTGCCACCTGAGGCTATGTTGATGTCTATGATCCATGCTGCCAGAGTGCTATGTCTGTGTCCATAATCCTACTGNAGTCAGCGGCCATGGTGATATCTGCAGCCTATATTACCATCAGGATGTCCGTGGTCTGTGCTACTGCCCGAAGCTATGTTGATGTCTGTGGGCCATGCTGCTGCCAGGGGCCATGTTAATGAGAATGGCCTGTTCTGTCACCTGAAGGCATGCTGATGTCTGTGATCTGTGCTGCAGCCAGGGACCATGTCTGGGTCCATGGTCCTACTGCAGTCAAGGGCCCTGTTGATGTTCTTGGCTTGTGCTGCTGCTAAGGGCTATGATGGTGTCTGTGGTCATGCTGCAGCAGAGGGCCATTTTGATGTTCATGGTCTGTATTGCCACAGAGAACATGCTGAGGTCCATGGCATGTGCTAAGGCTATAAACCATGTGGAAGTCCATGATCCATGCTCTCACTGAATGTAAACAGCAAAGAAGCTATGTTGGAAGTGGTATTGATGACTGAAGACTCACAGTTGAGAAAGAAGAATATAGAAGACTTCTGTGACAAAGCCTACCCCTCCCCAATAGTAACAGCCTAGATAGAAAGTCATTGAAAAGAAATCGTAAAAATACCAATAAGGATGCTGAAGTATAGCTCTCCACAATTGATGGCTTCTGTCAGGGGTGTGGGTGGGGAATGACTTATTTTTTTTTTTAAGG
>LZPO01109615.1:0-16395 GCA_001675575.1 Neotoma lepida
TAAGTGCTGTAACAGACAAGAGAAACTTATTTGGTGAAAGTATATTATGAGAGAAAGTACTTAGATTCAGAGAGGGCTGTTACCTCGAATGATAGCTGTCATTTTGCCAGTATTCCACAATACTTACATAAGTTAAATAAGTATTACAGATGTTATCTTTGTGTCTTCTTCTATCACTATATAAATATTACGTATAGAATAACATGACATTCCATTTTTAACAAAAACAATAACTTCCTATGAATAAAAAATTAATACAAAACTACTACTTGAACTTAGTATTAGCAGGAAATATTTTAACTGTGAGGTTGGCACCAATTAACGATGTGTTTTGTTTTTCATTTCTCATGGTTTTGAGTTTGTGTAATGATCAGCTATATTGTTCTTCTTGCTTTCTTTCTCTCTTCTGTTCCTTCTATAGCATTTAATTTATTTTGGAGGCCATTTATAAGTCACCTAGCAGTTCCTGCTTACAGATTATTATTATTAAACCAGGCATTTTTCCACCATTGCAGAGAAAAATATTGCATAATAATTATGTAGTATATAAAAATATGGATGTTGTCTTTTAAANAGCAAACCCACCATTTTAAGAAGGTAAAACAATTGACAGCTAAGAACACATATTTCCTCACTGATGGTGACCACAACTCNCTATTACAAAATGAAGTTGTAGGATCCTTTTCTAAGTTTCCTTTTGTGTTTATAATTCTGCTGTAAAACAGATTTTTATGTAAAACTTAACACATGGGAATTTTGATTGAGAGTGCTTTATTGTTTAATTCAGGTTTTTTAAATTCATTAAAATATTTTTAAGTGACAGAAAAGCAAAAATCTGAAAAGGAATATAATTTGTTTCAATTTTGCATTTTTATAACTTGGAAATTAATGTATTTTCTAAAGTATCTGTTTTTCAGAGTATATGTGGGATATGTGATTTTATTACCTGAGAGAAAGACATCAAGAACGTTAAGTTTACCAGAAACTCTCAGATTAAAATATTTAGATGAAGAATGAGAATCATTCAAGTCTTTCTGTGGGCATTTATTTTTAAGACTAACAAGTCAGACTGTAATAATTATTTTATTACAATAACTTTAAATGTTTACAAATAAAGATGCTCATTTGCATACATTTTCAAAATTACCTTTACTAGGATAAAAATTTAGTCAATATTTACTAAGATTACTCAACCAAGGCAATTTATTAGACAATGTTATGCCTATATGTACTTTATGTAATTTCTGATTCTAGATCAGAAGTTAAAAACCACAGTTGAATATAACATTCAACTATAGGTATCTTCAAAAATGATCAATGCAACACTGAAACCAAAAAAAGAGAATATTAAGGCTAGAGGTATGGAATGAATGATTTATAGAATCTCCAACACTATGTTAACCTTTATAACCTTTATAACTTAAAATTCTAATGATTAATAATTAAATAAATAATAACACTTAATATTTAAGCAACTTCAGTGACATCCCATTCATTGGTTTGGGGTATCAGACTCCTCCTCCTGGAGAATGCCAAGTTCATGTATGGATTGAAACTGGCTTTCATGTATTTATTGTGTCCATTATTACCAGAATCTATGCAAGAGACTGGGATAAAGTACCCCCCCCCAATTTGTTGGAGTATGCATTAGGTTTGTAGCAACAGAGGATTAGAAAAATAAGCCTGAGGTATTAATAGGGGTGGTGAGCATGATGCATAGTTACTTGAGCAGTTGAACTGTAGATGGAAGATCAAAGGAGGCTGATTTAAGGGTTTAAGAACCTTCCATTAACAAAGGGGAAAGAGAAGATCATAGTAGAAATGAGTGGTAGCAAAGAAAGATGCCTAACAGTGGGCAGAAGGTGATCTCTAACAGGCTTGTTGTTGAAGCCAATGGATGTAGATTCCATTTGAGACTTCGTCTTGGACAAGTGAATAGTTTCATGTTCACTAAAAGACTGAGGCTATTCTGGATTTACTGTGGCAAGTAAGTTGAATAGGAATCAAAGAATCAAGAACACTATTTGTGTAGCATGTGCTACTATGAGAAGTGGTTTCATCTAGTATCAGGGTGAAGAAATCAGTGATGGGAATAGGTAGAAANATGCAGAGGATATTCTTGAATTTTAGCATAAGTCTTCCTGAAATTTTCATGAAAACTTGAGGGAAATAAGTAATGAAGAACACCATCTAAAGTTTGGCCTCAGTAACAGGGTAGGCAAGAAGACAGTCCAGACTGGAAGGGATGAGAATTAAGTGACAAGGAAATCAGGACCAGAAGTTTATTATTCTGTGTCAGGTTAGAGATACCTATTCAAAATTNAGGGGAGTGTCCAAAAGACATTGTATGTTGGGAGTTCACATAGGCAGTAGCAAATGCAAAATAGACTTTCTTGAGACAATCACTAAAAATTGACACTGACTCCTGGTGTATATAAGGATAAGGAGAAAGGAGAAACTGTATTCAAGATACATTATCAGTGGGCTGTTGCCACAAAAACCTAAGACAAGAGAAACTTAGTCCAGACTAATGTTATTAGAAAATTGGAGCTTAGGAATTTTTTTGGTATAGATGGAAAATGGATATTAAAAATTGGGATGCAATTAGTCAAATGGTAAAAGTTGTAATGAAGAAAAAATGTTTAGTTGAACAATGTAGTCCTACGACAGCAAGTAGAAAGACTTGGGCCTCTGCTTCTTCTAACAGAAGAGGCTGCAGTAAATTCTGGAGTGTGGGAAATCTGATGATGAAATGTGAAATGGCAGATAACCAGAAAGACCACCAGCTAAATTATTTTAAAGTGAAAATAAGCAAGATTGACATGAACTTTAGCAAGCTGGGAGGTTAGGATATGTGACTTGGTTAGATATCTGTGGTGGAATGTCTTTCTACATACTGTGATTATGTGTTGCTCTGCTTGGTTGTTAAATAAAGCCATTTGGCCTATGACAAGGCAGCTTAGAGGCAGGTGGGAAATCCAAACAGATAGAAAGAGAAAGGAGAGACAGGGAGTCACCATNTCACCATCCAGAGAGCAGCATGTAATGGCACACAGGTAAAGCCACAGAACACGTGGCGACATATAGATTTATAGAAATGGGTTAATTTAAGATATAAGAGATAGTTAGTAAGAGGCCTGACATAGACCATACAGTTATAAATAATATAAGCCTCTGTGTGTTTATTTGGGTATGAGCGGCTGCAGGACCAGGCAGGACACAGAAAAACTCAAGCTACTTTTGGCACCCAATGTGAGCCTCTTGAATTTCCATAAGGCCTAGAAGAGTTTAAAGAGGGNTTTTAAACACACAATAACAGAAACAAAAACAGCTTTCTACTTCATGTCTCATGTGGGCTGAGATAAAGAGACACCAAGGTACAGAGGCGCCATGGTGTGCAGACTTGAGCTATAGTATGGCTGGTTTGCAACATGTGGGCTTGACCTGCAGCATGGCAGATTCCTGCGGTGGTATACCAAGACATCTCCAAGCTGCACAGTATGCTGCAGGGTAGATTTAGCTTTTGCAGACCGGCAAAAAAAAAAAAAAAAAAAAAAAAAAAAAAAAAAGGCTTCTGAGCTACACGCTGCTGAATGGAGGCATAGATCCAATGTTTGCCAGAGTTGGCGGCAAGCATGGTTTCCCCAGAGTTGGCAATAAATGTATTTCCACCATGTTGAAAAGCTGAAGTGGATGGAGTCAGCAGCCAGGGCTACAGCTTCAATCTTTGCCACACAGTTAAGCAGTTTAAAATCTCTCCTGGTAGAACAATTATAGGNTCACAATAAAACAGATTCAGATGGATTAACCTCTAAATGGTTTACATTATATATAAAAATATATGTAGGCTTGGAAGAGAGAGAAAAAGGAATATAGATAGTAATATAAAGAAATAGTTTTAAAAATAGTCTTTAAAGAGACAGTAAAAAAATATAAAAAAATAAGTCACATAAAGATGGAAATGACACAGAGAGTCTGGATTATATTGTCTTTGGGATTTTTAACTGCAGAAAGACATTTGATTGTAAAAGCTGCTAAATTAAACACACACACATATGTATGTATGTATGTATGTATGTATGTATGTATTAAAGGTATCTAGACTTCAAAGTTTATGTCTAAGGATATGTTGCTTTGGAAAAGAAGTTCTGCTTTTGTTTCCACAGAAGATGAGAATCTGTGGATTGCTTCCAGGCTAATATGGTTTGACCAGCCAAGATCCCAAAGGTCTCTGATGACATATGGCCCAGATGATCCAACATCCCAAAACAGCTATAAGGCAACTGGATCANACAATGCAGCTATTCCTGTCAGGACTTGACCATAATTCTTAATTTTTTCAGTATCACCATAAGATTGCCAGTGCCCTCAATCAGCAGAAAGTAGTATGAGAAGTTATGCCCACATTTCCAAAATATTGCTTATGGATCTTTATTTTATAAATATAATATCTTTCTAAAGAAGAAAGGGGATATAGATATGATAGGATAAAAGGATAGATTATTACATCCACTTTTAAAGAGCAACACCTTGTTTGAAATGTTTTACAATGCTATGGGTTTTAGTTTATTGATACAAATTTAAAAACAGACCTGTTGATCAATCAATTGAAGACCCAGATGTAAATCCACACACCTATGGACATCTGATTTTTGACAAGAAAGCCAAAATTATACAATGGAAAAAAGAAAGCATCTTCAACAAACAGTCCTGGTCTAACTGGATGTTGGCATGTAGAAAAATGCAAATAGATCTATATTTAGCACCCCGCACAAAATTCAAGTCCAAGTGGATCAAAAACCTCAACATAAAACCAGACACATTGCATCTGATAGAAGACAATGTGGAGAATAACATTGAATGAATTGGCCCAGGAGATAACTTTCTGAACAGAACACTGATAGTGCAGGCACTAAGATCACCAGTTAGTAAATGGGATCTCATGAAATAAAAAGCTTCTGTAAGGCAAAGGACACTGTCAACAGGAAAATAGGCAGCCTACAGAATGGGAAAAGATATGTATCAATCATATATTTGATAGAGCTCTAATATCCAAAATATATAAATAACTCAATGAATTCCAACTCTCAGCTGTAGATATAGAGATTTTCCTCAGGCCTAGTCCAGTTTTTTTCAAGTTACATCTCTCCTGCTACTTGGTTCCATCAAATAGCATTCATGTCTTTCTTGGGCTTTTCAACTTTAATGTTAGAGTGCTAAAATGAGGGTATTCCTAGAGATACAGCTGTCAACATCACAGTAGCCCTGTTTAAGAGGTTCCATTTCCTTCTACTTTTCTTTTCTTGAAATTCTTTTCTTGAAATTCTCCTAATAAAGTCATTGTAGGTGAAATAATTTATTGTTTTTCTAGAAACAAATACATGTTGACATTGATGAAAATACTCAATAAACAAAATTAACATTTAGTATTAGATAAAACTATAACTTACTCACATATAACAGCTCTCTCATTGTTGACAATGTATTTAGACCTTGACTCATGTTTTTGTTGATTCCTTTTGTTCCAGAGTTTTTATAAATTTATGATATACTTCTAGTTTCCTAGGCCTTTGTAATTTAAACTACAGAAAAAAAATCCTATTAATTGTGTGGCAAGTTCGCCCATTATTTAAGAACATTGACCNATGTTGATATCCTTATTTTGTTATAGTTTTATAGGTGGAAAGCAGTCAGGACCTTCATACCATGATGCGCATCTGTTGCATAACTTTGATGCATTTTGTAGTTTGAAGTTCTTTCATTGGCTGTTTTTAAACTCTTCCAAGTCCTTTTCTGCTTCATATGAAACAATTACACATCCATGTATGGGGTTATATTTATACAGAAAAACAACATGTTATTAGATGTTCTTAATGTATTTAAATATAATATTTTTCATTTCTGACATAAATTATATCATAAAGTCTTTAGCCTTAGTATCTTATTTCTTTAGTATATTATTGGATTATGTTGCTAACATTTTATAAGAAATGTATAATTAAAATTACAAGTAAGTGCTTTTATTTGTTCAAACCAAATCAACACTCCTGAATAATTAGTGAACACTTTTAATCCCAGCACTCAGGAGGCAGAGGAAGGTGGATCTCTGAGTTTGAGGCCAGACTGGTCTACAGAATGAGTTCCAGGAAAGCCAAGGCAATACAGAGAAACCCTGATTCAAAAATAAAAATCCAATATCATCTTCTGATATGATATGACTCCTCTGAATCNTGAACCAGAAAAGAAACTTTCCTTCTTATACATTTTTTAGCTCAGCTATTTTGGTATAATAATAGAAAAGTGACTAATATTCCAATTAACTTAGAAATATTGTAGAGACCATGAACTATCATCTCACACCTTTTTGAATGCCTACATAAGAAGAAAAAAGAGAAGAAAACATAAAGAAAATCAGTATTCGTAAACTGTCAGCAGCAATGCAAATTAGCATAGACATTATGGAAAAGGATGTAAGAATTCTTTGAAAATGAAAAACAGGATAAAGAAAATGTTATATTGTTACACAAACAATTATTATTGTGCCTTCTTGAAGGGGGAAATGCTTCTANTTTCAACAATCTAAATGAATCTAAAGAATATTATGCTAGGCATAATAAGTGAGAAATAGAAATAATGTGTGCTGTCACCTATATATTATCAAAACTAGAATAAAGAAGAGATTATTTTCTTCTTCTTTTTTTGTTATTAAGAAATTTTCTAATTGTTTTACATACCAACCACAGATCCCCCTCTCCTTCCTCCTCCAGACTCTCAGCCTTTCCCCTCAACCCACCTCCCATTCCCACCCCTTCCAAGGCAAGATCTCCCATGGGGAGTCAGCAGAGCCTGAGTCAGTTGAGGCAGGTCCAAGCCCCTCCCCCTGCACCAAGGTTGTGCAAGGTGTCCCACCATAGGCTTTGGGCTCCAAAAAGTCCACTCATGCACCAGGGACAGAGCCCAATCCCACTGTAAAGGGCCCCCTAAACAGTTCAAGCTAAAAAACTGTCTCGCTTATGCAGAGGGCTTAATACAGTCCCATGGGGGCTCCACAGCTATTGGTCCACAGTTTATGAGTTCCCACTAGTTTGTCCTGGCCATCTCTGTACATTTCCCCATCATAATCTTGATGTACCTTGCTCATAGAATCCCTCAGAAGAGGAGATTGTAATCTAAAGGTTCAAGACTTAAGGTGTGAGAGATGGTTTCAGGTCTACTCTGTAGCACAGTGAATAGATAAACAAAGACGTATTACAGTCTTGAGAATTATTAAGAGAAAGCTTGAATGGCTTTTAAAAAGTGACAAATGTTGACTAATTTTATCTCACATAAAACATAATGCTATCTTAAGAGAACAATGGCTATGTAGTTCTCTTACTGAATCATGCCACTCTGAGAAGTGTTGGAAGCTCACTTAAATACAGCAGACAGCAATTCATTCCTAAGATCCATTTTTGTGTTGTGTATTGTATATATTGTATATATACATATATATATACATATATACAATTAATGCAATAATAAATAATAAATAATAAAAAAGTAGGCCATGAATATGAAGAAGAGTAAAAGTGAGTAAAATGGAGAGGTTGGAGGGAGGAAATGTTTGGGTGGAAATGTTGTAATTATAATCTCAAAAATAATTTAAAAATCATTTTTAAAAGGGAAGGGAAATTTGTCTTATTCTATTGCCTAGGCTGCAGAAATAGCTCAGTGGATAAAATACTTATATAACAATCATGGTACCCTGGACTCCTTGTGCACAACACATGTTAAAAAAGGAGGGGAAAAGTAGGTCATGGTAGTGTACCTGCAATCCCTACAGCCAGGAAAGTGGAGACAGGTGGACCTCTAGTACTTGTCAATCAGTCACTCTAATATTGGTAAGCTCAGGAAAAAAAGAGGACCTGTAGCAAAAGGGAAGTAAACAGCACTTGAGGAATGATATTTGAAGCTGTCCTCTGTACACCTCTACTGTGCCCACATGTGCACACACAGAGACAAAAGTCATCTTTCATAGCCAGGTCACAGGAACACTTTATAAATGACTCTTTCTTATCATTAACATTTTTTTGTGAATTATGTTGACACATTTTCAAGTATTAAATGTTCCATTGTAATCTACAAATATATGTGTTTATTAGAATGTATTACTTAAATAAGATAGGATTTCATGTAATTTTCCTGGATAGAATATTATTTATTTTTAAATTCACAGAATAATTTATTTTTCAAGGTATTAAGACCTAAAGGTGTGTGTATGTATATGATTTTGTGTGTGTGTGTGTGTGTGTATGTGTGTGTGTGTGTGTGTGTGTGTTGGAAAGGTGTTAATCATTAATTTAACTTGGCATACAAGCACTCATGTGTTACATATGGAAAGTTGTTAGGTCATTGATTGGGGTGTGACTGGAAAGGGATATTGGGACCCTAGAAAAGCACTCTTTTTCTCTTTACATTCTGGCTCCATGATGTTAACTCTTTCTGCCACATGCTTCCACCTCTGAAATTATTATACTGCCCCAAGTGTGAAGCATATAGCAATACACTGAAACCACTGGAACTGGATGTCAAATTTTTTTTTTAATTTTATGAGTTGACCACATATCTTGTCACAGTGATAGGAAGCTGGCAAATGTATTTATTGTATATACATCCTCAAAACTTAGAAAAATATATAATATTCATTGCATCTTACCAAGATTTTATATATTCCTTTTAAATTTTTAAATTCCTTTCTATAAGTAGGGTTAGCAACCAGAATCAGAATTTAAGAGCATGCACTGCTCTTCAGAAGATTCAAGTTTAGTCCCNAGGACCCATGTCTGCAAGGTCACAGCTACCTAAACTACAACTTCCAAAAATCAGATGTCTCTGGCCTCCTCAGGTTGGAGTTGAATCCATATTNTGATTATGAAAAGGGCAGAAATATAATCTGATTATGGTGTTCAGATATGGAGCCTTTGGGAATGATTAGAATAAGATTAGGCCATCAGTGTGAAACAATAGTAATTAAATTTGCCTAATATGATCCAGGAGAGAGACTAAGGAATGCTCAGTCATTGTCCATGCCATGAGGTGACCTGTGCTTTCTTGGGGCTCTCCCTGCAAAACACCAGTTAATGTAACTCTTTTACTTTTAACCAGACCATCAGCTAAAATAAACTTTCTTTATGTCTTACCTATTCTGTAGTATTGTGTTATTTGAAACAAAAGTGNACTTATACACCATAGAAACTTAATTCCACAAAAAATATAATTTAATTTTGAATGTAGAATATTACAGACAAGAATAACAACAAGAAACCCAACATATAGATATTATGCTTTATATGATTTCAAAATAGTTTTCTATTCTAGCATTGTGAGAGTGTTTCAAAATTAAGTATGTTGACAGATCATGACTATAAATGTATCTGAATATTTTGGAAGTTCAGCTTTAAGTAGATATGAATTGCATGAAATGAGAAGCTCATCTTAATAAATTCATTTCTAAGAGTGGCTCTAAATAAAACACCAACTAAAGTGAAAAAAACAGAAACAATAGATATAGATATAGATATTGAAAGTATTATCATATTCTAGAATGAAAATGAGGACCAGTATAAAAATGTGGAAACACAAATTAAAATGGAAATTTTATTAATTAATAACATTTTTTGGATCTTAGCAGATCAAGACAGAAGAGATGATATATAGAAATTGTAAGACAAAAATGAATTCAAGTTTTTGAGATGTAGAAGTCAACTCAAACCACACCTTTCTTGTTATCATTTCCTTTTTATATTCTCAGAAATCACTTTCCTACTTCTATAGTGTCATTAATTCAATTTTGATCATTTAAATTTAGAAATGGTGATAAATAAATAACTTACTCCATACTCTGAAGATCAGGTAGGCCAGTTGCCCATTGACTTTCCTCACTCTCTCTTTTTCCCCAGGCAGACACCCTGTAACCAACCATAGGGCCTGCCTGCCAGAAGACCAGGTAGGCCACCCACCTGCCTGTGAACATTCTCCACTCTCTAGCTCCCAACAGACCCAATGCTCAGTTGTCCCCTCCCTCATGCGACTGTGTCCTAGCCCCCAACTTCATCCAGCAGACACACCCTGCCAAACACAGGACAAACTTGCCAGAAGATCAGATAGGCAGCACATCCATGGACCTCCTCCATTCTCTTGGTGCTCACACTGACACTATCCCAAATCATAGCACTAAGTTTTTACATAAATAAATTGGAGAGATCCCATACTAACAATTTAACAGCACCCTGAAAGCTCTAGAACAAAAAGAAACAAGTATACCCAAGAGGAGTAGATGGTAAGAAATCACCAAACTGAGGGTTGAAATCAATAAAGTAGGAACAACGAGAACAATACAAAGAATCAATGGGGAAAACAGCTAGTTCTTTGAGAAAATTTACAAGATAGAAAAACCCTTATCCAAACTAACTACATGGCAGAGAAAGAATATCCAAACTAACAAAATCAGAAGTGAGAAAGAAGACATAACAACAGATACTGAGGAAATCCAAAGAATCATTAGGTCAAACTTTAAACACTATATTCCAGTGTTTAAATTGGAAAATATAAAAGAAATGGCCAATTTTCACAATAGATACCACTTACTAAAGTTAAATCAAAATCAGATAAGCAATTTAAACAGAACTATAATCCCTAAGGAAGTAAAAGATGTCCTTTAAAGTCTCCCAACCAAAAATAAATAAATAAATCCAAGGTCAGAGAGTNTTAGGGAAGAATTCTCCCAAAATTTCAAAGAAGAAATAACACCAATACTCCTCAAGTTATTCCAAAAAATAGAAACAGAAGGAACACTGCCAAATTCAATTTATGAGACCTTAGTCACGTTGGTACANAAACCATACAAAGATTCAACAAATAAAGAGAATTACAAACCAACTTCCCACCCACCTAGCAGCAGAACTGTACCTCCTCCTGATCACNACAACACTTCCCAAGGCCAATTCCATTCAAGCTCACCCCTGGCCCTGCTGCTGATGGGCCCCCAAACCCCAATCTAACCAGACTTCTACCACTGAGGCACAGAACACACTAGCCAGAACAAATGAATAACCCACCTACCAAAAGAACTAGGCCCTCAAGCCAACCCCAAAAGACTTCACAAAAGCAGGCCTTGGCCACAAAAGCCAGAACAGGTGAGTGATCAGCCTAGCAAGCAGACCTGTATCCCTCCCTGGATTCTGTCCACTGAGATCCTTCCCCAGGCCAACACCATCACAGCTCATGACTGGCCCTGCTGCTGCTGGGCAATCACCCCCAATCCCAGCAGTCTTCTGCTGCTACAAGCTGCAAAAACATATAAAGTAGGATTTCAGCTGATTATGATAAAGCTAATACCTGGAAGTAGCCAAGGGCCTTCCAGAGGTCAAGCTGAGGCTCAAGGAGTCTTCATGATATTGGCTTTGGATTATTAGCCATTTCCTACTATGAATTTCAGGTGTGCTATTGTAGCTTTTCCATCATTCTTTGGGCACAATTTTCCCTCAAAGGAATATTTAGATAACCTTTTGAGTAATAACATAGCCTAATTTCAGGCCTTTCTGTAGTTACTATCACTAGCAGCATCTGCCTAGGACCATCCCCAGAGGGATGAAAGTATCTTATCAGAGATACCTCTGTGTTCTTTAAGAACAGACTTAAGCACCCAAGGAAATGATGCCTGTCCCCTAGGTCAGGCAGATGGCTTTATTTCTTGTGCAATCTGAGAACTTTTCTATTACTATTACTTTTCTATTACTAACATTATAGACACCTAACTTTCTACCTAACCACTTCTAGGAATGTGGACTGAACACATAAATTACCTTCTTGATATACTAACCCATCATTAGCTCTCAATTGACCACCTCCTTTACCACTCCCATTTGGGGTTGTAAAAAAAAGCCTGATGGTCACTGCTTAAGGAAAATTCTTACTTGTCTTTATGGCCTCATATGAATTCAAGCCTGGTGACCTTGCTTGGCCAGAGGATCATTATTGCTCGGGTTTATAACTGAATACCTCAGAGACGTGGGGAGAACTTAGAGTTGTAAGGTGACTCAGAGGAAGATATGACTGGAGAACTTGAGGATGGGATGGAAGATGAAGAAGAGCCAAATAGGAAAGTACTAGATGGGTAAGAACTAGTTGAGAAAGAAGGATATGGGAGAGGAGCTAAGATGGGAAGAAACTGGATGGATGAAAAACTACATGGGGCAATGAGAGCAGAATAGAAGCCATGTGGAGATAGAACTTATCAGAAGAGTAAAGTGTGTGGACTAAGAAGTTTCTTGTACACAGATTCATTTCATTTCATCAAAGATTAAATAATCAACTGGTTGTAGATTCTTCCTGGACCCTGAAAGGTGATGGATCCCTATAGTCCCCAATATTCTGCCACTGAGACACAGATTTCAACAGCCACAGCTGCCCTCATCAGTAGATAAGCAGCCCTTCCCCAGAACTCTAGAAGATGCCATAGGCCCAGACACAGTCCATGCCAGTCCACACCAGTCCGTAGCACTTAAAAGAACAGCCCCAGCAGATCTACCAGAGGCTAGGCTTGTGTTAGTTACACCAAAACATTTTCTTTACTGGAGTCCAGACTGGATCAAGAGACTTAAGAAGACTTCAGCTTTACCAGAGGCCAGACCAGATCAAGGAATCCATAGCCCCTGAAACTCAAGTGGAGATATCCTACTGGACATGAAGACTCATCAGTCACCAGAACTCTTGACCACATAGGACAGAAGACCAGAGAGGAAACAGACACCAAGAAACAAAACACACATCCAATAAAGACAAACACAGGAATCAACACCTAGAACAATAATCATCCCATATCCAGATTCCTAAATGCTAATGTAAGAACNCAATCCATAACAAAAAGGGCAATCAATATTTCACCACTAGAACTCAGCTATCTTATGACAGCAAGACCTGAAGCACTAGAAAAATGACCTTAAAATAACTTTATGAAAATCATAGTGGTCCTTAAAGAGAAAATTTTAAAAATTCTTTAAAGAAATGAAAAAAAGATAACCCCAAAATTGGAGGAAATCAATAACTCTCTTAAAGAATGTCAAGAAAATCAGGAAAAAACAAACATTTGACAGAAATGAATAAAACTGTTCAAGACCTAAAAATGGAAGTGGAAGCAATAAAAAAACCCAAACAGGGAATTCTAAATATGAAAAATTTGGATAAGTGAGCAGGAATGACAGATGCAAATATCATCAACAGAACACAAGAGATGGAAGTGAGAATCTCAGGCTTTGAAGATAAAATAGAGGAACTAGAAGCATCAGTCAAAGAAAATGCTTAATCTAAAAAATTCCTAGCACAAATCATCCAGGATACCTGGGACACCATGAAAAGAGAAAAGACCAAACCTAGGAATAATAGGAATAGAAGAAGGAGACGAATCCCTACTCAATGGCCCAGAAATTATATTCAACAAAATCATAGAAGAAAATTTTCCCAACCTAAAGAAGGACAAGCCTAAAAAGTTACAAGAACACAAGATAGCACCAGAAAAAAAGTCCCCTTACCACATAATAATCAAAACACCAAACACACAGAATAAAGAAAGAATATTAGAAGCTACAAAGGTGGTCAGTAAGTAAAATAAATGAAAAAATATTATTTAAATAAAAAAATTAACATAGTAAAAATGGCCATCTTACCAAAAGCAATCTACAGATTTAAGTCAGTCCCCATCAAAATTTCAACACAATTCTTTACAGACCTGAAAGAACAATACTCAACTTCATATGGAAAAGCAAAACAATCCTGTAAAATAAAGGAACTGCCAGAGGTATCACCATTGCTTATCTCAAGATCTACTACAGAGCTATAGTAATTAAAAACAGTATGGTATTGGCATAAAAACAGACANATTGGTGAATGGAAATGAATCAAAGACCCAGACATAAATCCACTCGCCTATGGACTCTTGATTTTTGACCAAGAAAGCAAAACTACACAATGGACATAAGAAAGCATCTTCAACAAATTGTGCTTGCATAACTGGATGTCAGCATGTAGAAGAATGCAAATAAATCTCTATCACTCTACATAAAACTCAAGTTCAAGTGAATCAAAGACCTCTATATAAATCATTTATCTTGAACCTGGTAGAAGAGAAAGTAGGGAATAGCCTTGAATGCATTGGCACAGCAGACAACTTCCTGAATAGAACACCAATAGCATAGTCACTACAATGAACAATTAGTAAATCTGACCTCATCAAACTGAAAAGGACACTGTTAATAGAACAAAACAGCAGCCTCCAGAATGAGAAAATATTTTCACTAGCTACACATTCAATAGAGGACAAATATTCAAAATATATAAAGAACTCAAGAAAATAGACCCCTTAAAAAACAAGTAATTCAATTAAAAATGGTTTAGTGATTTAAACAGAGAATTCTAAATGGAGAAATCTCAAATGGCTGATAAACACTCAAAAGAAATGTTCAACATCCTTAGCCAGTAAGGAAATGCAAATCAAATTGACTTTGAGATTCCATCTTACATCTGTCAGAATGACTAGAATCAATAACACAAGTTACAGTTCATGCTGTTGAAGATGTGGAGCAAGAAAACACTCTTCCATTGCTGGTGGGTGTGCAAACATGTACATCCACTATAGAAATTAATGTGGTGATGCTTCAGAAAATTGGGAATGAATCTATCTAAGGACCTAGCCATACTACTCTTGAGCATGTACATAACAGATGATCAATCATACCACATGGANACTTCTGTTCAACTATGTTCATGGAAGCTTTATATAATACCCAGAAACTGGAAACAATCTAGATATCCCTTAACAGAAGAATGGATTTAAAAATGTGGTACATTACACAATGGAATATCACTCAGCTCTTAAAAAATGATATCATGAAATTTGCAGGGAAATAAATGGAGCTAGAAGAAAATCATCCTAAGTGAGATAAGTCAGATCCAGAAAGACAAACAAGGTATGTACTCATAAGTGGATATTAGCTATTAAGTAAAGGATAATCACACAACAATCCACAGACTAAGTAAGAATGCTAAGTAACAAGGAAGGCTGTAGGGGAGACTCAAGGATCTCTCTGGAAAGTAGAAATAGAGTAGATTTTTCAAGTAGGCTGGGTTCCGGTGAGGATGGGAATAGGAGGCATCAGGTAGGGGAGAAAGTATGGGAAGAAATGACTGAAATTGGGGCGAATCTGGGAGGTAATGAGGAAACCTAGTGCAGTGAAAATTTCCTGGAATCTATGACAGTGACCCCAGTGAGGACTCCTAGTAATNGAGAATATGGAATCTGAACTGTCCATCTTCTGTAACCAGGCAAAACTTCCAGTAGTAGAACTGGGACACGAACCCAGCCACAAAACTTTTGACCTACAAAACCTGTCATGCTCACAGAATATGCTGGAGCAATGGTGGCCCAGAACTTGTGGGAGCGGGCAACAAATGACTGGTATGACTCAGGCACACACGCTGAGAGGAAGTCCACATCCTTAGAGGAAGCCCACACTAGACAGCCTGAATGACTAGAATTCAGAATCAGGACAGCCCAGAGACCCAAGATAGAACCAAAAAGAACTGGCCAAAAAAGCCAATGAAATGATTTCTATGATACTCTGCTATACTTATAGAATGTTGCCTAGCCCATTAATCATCAAAGAGGCTTCCTCTGGCAGCTGATGTTAGCAGACACAGAGAACCACTGCAAGACATTAGGCAGAGCTCAGGGAACCCCATAGAAGAGGGCGTGGGGAATGATTATAGATGTCAGGAAAATCTAGGACACATGGACACAGAATGAACTAAGCAGGGCTCCTAGGGACTCACAGAAGCAGCGATCACTGAACCTGTATGGGTCTGTGCTATGTCCTCTGTATACATGCTGTCTCTTATACACATCTAGATGTGTATAAGAGACAGCCATAGAAGAGGGCGTGGGGAATGATTATAGATGTCAGGAAAATCTAGGACACATGGACACAGAATGAACTAAGCAGGGCTCCTAGGGACTCACAGAAGCAGCGATCACTGAACCTGTATGGGTCTGTGCTATGTCCTCTGTATACATGTTATGTTTGTTTAGCTTGGGGTTCTTGTAGGANTACTAACAGTGGGGATGCTCTGACTCTTTTGCCTGCTTGTGGGACCCTTTTCCTCAAACTGGGTTGACTTGTCAAGCCATGGTATAAGGGTTTGTATTTAGTCTTATTGTACCATGTTATGCTGTGTTTGGTTAATATCCCTGGGAGGACTGCCCTTTTCTGAAGGGAACTGAAAAAGTAGTGGATCTAGAGAAGAGGGGAAGAGTGCAGGGAGGGATGTATTGTATTAGAGAAGAATAAATAAAAAGAAAAAATG
>LZPO01109617.1:0-12180 GCA_001675575.1 Neotoma lepida
TACTTACTTGTGTGTGTGTGCAGGTGTGCCTGTGTACACACCACAGCACAAGTGTGGAGGTTAGAAGACAGCTTATTAGAGTTCGTTCTCTTCTTCCATCATGTGGGTTCTGAGGTTTGAATTTAGGTCATGAGAGCACCAGGGACTGAGCTTAGGTCATCAGACTTAGTGACAAGTGGTTTACTCACTGAGCAATCTCTCAGGCTCTAACATTGTTTTTTATAAAGCCATTTCAATACTAAGAGAAAAATCTATCAGAAATACCACAAAATAGAGGGATCAGAGATGGCTCAGATGTTAAGAGCACTTGCTGCTTTTGTAGAGGACTAGACTTTTGATTTCCAGCATCTACCTGTCAGCTTGTGACCAATTGTAATTCCAGCTTGAGGGAATCAGACATGCTCTTCTGAACTCTGCTGGCACTTACACTCACATGCATACAAATTACATAAAGATACACATGTTTACACATGATTAAACAATAAAAGAAAAACTCAAAATGAGCCACTTATCTAAGTAAACTATTATTTATGAATATCACCAGGAAATTACTTAACAATAAAACTTACAAATAGGGTTTGGTAGCACAGTAATAGAGTAATATACAATGAAAAAGAACTTATAATAGTCACACATGGATGATTCAATATATGAAATCTTTAAATTTAAGTAAAACGTTATTATATCAAAAAGGAAAAATATGACTGATTAGTTCAAGATACTAACACTGAAATAAAGGTAGAATTGCTCATCCTTATAGATGAAAAGCTGTATACACCAAGGTAATCTCTTTAAAAAGAGATACAATGAGATGGAATAAAAAACCATTAGCTTATAAGTCATTGTATAAATCACACCCTAAATAATGATCACTAAGTACATCTGAAAAGTACAGTGACAGGAAAGTAAGTGTATGAAAAGAATGCAAAGCAATACTTTCCTTTTCAGTAAGAAGTCTCATAATTTGTTCTTTAATTCTTGACTTCTAAATTACCCAACCTCTATGCTCACAAGCCAGCCAGAAATTTGATGTTTTATGATTTTCATAGAATGATTTCTATATCTGAACATAAAGATGTAGATTTATAAAAAGAGATAGGGAAGATTCTAACCTTATATACGTTAGAGTTGTTGCAAAGCTACAGTAATTACAGAAACAATAGAAAGACATTCTCTGGGGAAAGAAAAAAAAAAGGTCAGGCCTTACACAGAAAATAAGGGCTAATTATTTACCCTCGTGTCAAGACCATTCCAGGTACAGGGTACAGAACTAGATATGTGAGTTGGTGGAGACCAGGATTTGCATTACAGTGTATATTTTAAACACTTAAAAATCTTGTCCTTGGGAATGGGAGTATGGTTCTGTGATAGAATGCTTACCTATTATGTGCAAGACCCGGGATTATACAACTCAATATACCCCAGGAAGGAAAAATTCTCATTATAAGAAAACTGAGAAGTCTGTCCAGTGTTATAAACAGACACACTAAAGAATTGGGTTGCTCTTGCAGAGGACCCAGCTTTGAATCCCAGTACCCACCCACAAGGCTCACAACTGTCTGTCACTCCAGTCTCAGGGGACCATGACCCCATCTGACTTCAGCAAGCAACAGACATACAAATGGTGAACATAAATACATACATACATACAGATAAAACACTCGTACAAATAAAATAATAAAACAAATAAATCTAAACTAAAAAAATAGATAAGCAGAGATAGAATGAGATAGGATTATGCTTTTTACAAATAAATAACATAAATCAATGAATACAAAAATTAACAAGGGTAACTCCTAAAAATAAAACTACATGGTAGCTTTTGAATAATCTGAGAGTCTTGTTTACTTTTTTGTTTTTGACATTCATACCAGTAATAGACATTAATTGAGTATAGAGTACTTATCAATGCCTGTTGGTAATAGTACAATTTCTGGAATTTATTATTTAAAAGTCTCAAACTGTACAGATTTTTCTTCCTCCTTTAGTCATCTGTATTATTCTTTTAGATATGGCTGTTGAAAAAATTGGACTCTGAGTCAAGTTTCTGTATGGATATATCTAGCATAGACTTATTTATTTATGTATTTATATTTTATGTCTCTTTTTATATTTATTTTTCAAATATGTGTCACTTTATCTGGGTTACTATGATGAAACACATGAACTTAGTGACTTACAAACAGCAGAAATTAATTTCTTACAGTCTAGATAATCCAAGGTGAAGGTCATGACATCAGCATATCCCTTGTCTAGTGAAAATACCATTCTTATATACAAAGACGGCTTCACCACTGTGTCCCTCTCATGGCAGAAGGCATGAGGGGACTCTCTCAGGCATACTTTATAAGGGCACAGATCCCTATCCCTGGGTTTTTACCCTCATGACTAATACCTCCATGAGGCCACATCTTTTATTTACATCATCTTGATATTTAAGTTTCAAAATAAGGGAGTGATGGGGAGGGGCCTCAAACATTTACTGTATACATGTTTAGTCCAGAGTACATGCCCTAGATTTTCAGACTTAGACTTCAGTTTTGAAACATTTCTTCTGTTTTTCTTTCTTCATTTGTAGAGGAATGACTTTGATATTTACAAAATANAATTATAAAGAGACTAAAGGGCTAGCATATTGGCATATAGATGACTTTAAGCAGAAAGCATGTTTGTCACAACAGATAAGGAAAGAAATCTTACCTGAATTTCCCTTACCTGAATTAGATAGAGCAGGTCTAACCTGCTTTGGTGGAATTCTCTGTTTACTGTAAATTGCCCCTCAGTGTAGCAATGAAGCTCTTCCCATACGATCTGTTGAAGCCTTGAATGTCCCTTCCCAAGTCACATACCTTTCAAAGATGAAATAACACAGTGGTTCATGCATGCNAATCACTCTCCTGTTTACCAATGCTCTCATTGAGTTAGCAGCTCCCTACTTCTACCCTTGAAATCTGTGAGGTGAAAATATACGTTCCTAAAATGGTGGAGCAGTTTCTCATGCTCCAAAATGGCTGCCCCAGCTTAGCTCAGGAAGGCCTCCATTAAGAAACAGAAACCTAACTCCCAGCATTTCTCAAAAATCTCATAGGTCAGAGACTTAACTTATCAAAAGGCCACAGTTTTATCAGTTTGTGCAGGGGACCCCNAGGGTATCCTGCATGTGTAGGGAAACATGCTGGCATGCTGGGCAGATGCAGTAGCGACTGGGCAGATGCACGCCATGTGGGTATGGTGGCGGTGGCAGCCACAACCCAGATGCTGCATCCATGTGGAGAGTTTATTATAATAGAGAGATGAAGAGAAATATAGGAAAGAGAGAGACAGAGAGAAAGAGAAAGAGGAAGAGAGAGAGGTTGAGGGTGCACACCTCATGGGAGGAAAAGCAGAAGAGAGAGAGGAAAGGGAGATGTTTTTCCTCAAAATGAGGTTTTTACCTCAGGACACATGGCAGTGCCAAGGGGCGGCTCAGAATATTGACATTCCTCCGTTTTGATTATTATAATAAAAGGTGAGTTATGGAAGTGAGAGGGAGAACAAGGGCCCTGAATTCCTGAGACTGCCTCAAGCTGGCAAAGGGTGAAGTGGGGAGGGCGAAGCCAGGAGTCACTCACAGTGGGAGATCTCAGGCATCTGTGGAAGTTGAGAAGGCAGGTTGCAGCAGTGGTGTTCCAGCACGCCAAATCAGGAGTNTAGAAACAATGGCATTGTTAGTTTTCATCAGACCAGATTTCTTGACACAGTAGCAGAACTTTTCCCAGAAACCTGTGGGTATCTGTAAAACAGCTGAAATAGATTTATATTATAGCAAAAGGGTTAAAAATCCATAGAAATTTAAGGACCCTTAGAACTCTTTGTAGTCAATGTTCTATCAGTTTATCAAACTTCATTTATCAATATTAAAACTTTAAACCTCTGGAATTATATCTGAAACCAGTCTATCCTGTACCATGAAGTCTGTGAATGAGGTATAGCTGTCTGTAATTTCAATAAGAAACTTATTAGTGAGCTATCAAGGTGCTTGTAATCTTGAGATTGGGGCTGTTAATCTGATACCNGAGTCATCAAACATCATCAGATCTGAGAAGGATAAGTTTAAGAAGAAGTGAGACAGCTTTCCAGCTACCTAGGCAGCAATCTCAAGTCTCTCCAGGTCATTGGGGGGGCAGAAGCCCCAAAGGCAGCATTTATTCAGCTGATAGGTCCAGAATATCTGACAGATTTTTTTCTGTGAAGTAGAAATTTAGAAAGATCATCGTACCTGTCTTGGCAGAAAGGACAATAGATCCCTGTTGTTCCTCTTATTCATAGTCTGGACAGGATCTCAGCTTTTTGCTGCATGGCAAGACTTGCCATAAGCTTTTGGGTGGAAGTCCTTCTGTGGCCATCTATCTTCTCGGAGATACAGGATGCTGGCAGGAGCTAACATGTCTCTTTATCATAAAAAGCTTTTATATTAAATGCCATATTCTCAGATCTCTACAAATGTTTGAGGACTCGGAGAACAAAATCTGTTAAGTGTATTTAAATTAACTTTGAGAGCATATATATAAACTAAATCTGAATATATAGGTTTTCCAGTTAGTTACTGCTTAATGAAGCTACCAAGGACAGAGAGGCCTACATTCTTAATTCTGAATAGACCTTGATTAAGGAGAGACACTTTTTAAAGCCATTGGCAGTGATATCTGAATCTATTACCATTTTTAAGGCTCTGTAGCTATAATTCTGATTTTTGAGTAAAGCCAGATTATAATCCTGAATGACTTACATAAAAATAATTATTTCTTAAACTATCTCCTGAGAAGCCAAAGAAGAGTGACAGTGGAGAGATCCCAAGGNCGAATGGGAACAGGAGAAAAGGGGCTTGTGAGTCAGGGTGCAACTCAACTCTGAGAAAAGGTCCCTCTGAGAAAAGAAAAAAGACCGTCTTGGTAGACTCTATTCCAGGAGTTCCATCCTTAACCTAGCCCTCCAGCTTGTCCTGGGAACAGAGAGCACAGGACGACTTATTCTTTATAGCTGCTTCAAGTTGAAACAGGGCACACAGGTGGTTAGATCTCTGGCTAGTTAAAGGTAAAAAGGGAACCCAGGCATGTGGTCATCTGACCTGGCTGTAGAGACAGGGAACAATTACGTTTGGCTGGGGTGGTCTACATCACATAGACAAGAATCTCTGCTGNCATCCGTAGCAGGGAAATTGCTGCAGGTTGTGGTCCACAACTGCTGCTTCCATGTTTCTGCCACATGCTGAAATATGGACTAGAGATGGGAGTTAAAATTTATGAATTTATTTGGAGCCATTTGGCCCATGGTCTTAGTAATTGGGAAAGGGAGACCAGGAGGGAGAGAAAGACCATCCTCAGGAGTAGACGGGTGAGGAAAACACAAAAGTTTTAGATAAATTTGTATTATCAATCANTACTGAAATCCAAATCGTAGAAAAGCAGGTAATGAGTAACCAAGGAAAATTTAATATAATGATACCACTTGCATGTGGTTCTGCTGTTGCCCCAGAGGGGAGTGCATATGTCTCCGGGCCCCACCCACACAAGCAGCCTTGGAGAAATGAATGCCAGGTCAAGGTTGGAGGACTTTTCCTCTGCCCGTAAAACAATGGTGAAACAATGCACAGTGGGAGGCCATTCCCTTACCTCCCTCCATACAGACTGCCTGCGTGCTAGGTGCCCCATCCATCCTGCCCATAGTAAAGATGGCAGTGAGGTTATATGACCTGCCTGTTTTGATGTTAGCCAAGATGACAGCTAGACCACATGATTGCCCTTATTTAAGATGGCACCTCCTGCCTCCTGATCATGTGATCGTGCCTATCAAATATGGTGCCTGACCATGTGTTCATGTGGGTTTTTTTTTTTCCCTTTTAGAATGTTATCACAACTTCCTTGTTCCTTTTAATGGCTAACCATTCCAAGAAAAGGAATAGCTGGTACCTTTTAAACTGACCTGCTTGTACCAGACAGACGTGGACCATTTTCCAGTCCTGCAAGCCTGCCTCTGATCTCTGTACTACCCNTGCTATGCCCAGATCTCGGGGAACCCCCAAAAGACCGCCATGGAGACCAAATCCCATATTTAAAAGCCAAGAGCCTTTATTTTCAAGCTGGGAGCTTGGACTCTCTGACACAGCGGCGAGAGCAGAGAGCCCAGAGCCCAAGCAGGGTGGGGTTTTTATCATAGAAGTTTGGATAAGGGGATTTCCAGGGTTCGGGACTCTGATTGGCTGATACTTGTCTAGAGGTATAGGGAATGCTTCGAATGTCAGGTATTTCCTTTTCCTGGGACCAGGTATTGCCTGCCAGAAGCTGTATCTGGATTTCTAAGCCTGTCATGGCTGCTGTGTGGTCAAGCTGTTTTGGGCCTCCCCACATCCCAAAAGGGAAAAATCTCCTGAAGTACAGGGATCCACCGTGCAAGCCCCAGGGCATCCTATAAAACCTGTTTTTCTTCCCCAGTCAGGCTACTGTTCTTATTCTCATGAGACAATCCGGCAGTTTGTTACCAATACACTATTTTTCCTACCTAAAAGTGGTCTTACTTGTGATTTTTTTCTGTGCTCACAATCTAAATTGATAATTGAGGGAAAGAGACAAGGCTCAGCAGGTAAAGGCCATCACTACACAAGCAGCAAGCCTCATAACTAGAATTTGATTCCCAGAAAAACAAAACTCTACCCCCAGTCTCTCTCTCTTTTGCTCTCACTCTCAAACAGATTAGATAATAACAACTAATAAATAAATAAAATCTGTCAATTACATTTTTTTTTCTTTCAAGACTTATCATATTTACAGCTTGCCTGCCCTGGTGTTATTGCCTGCTAAACTAGGATAAAATTGTCTTTGAATTTCCCTGAGTCCATCCTTTTTTTTTCCCCTCCCTTCCTTCTTTCTTTCTTTCTTTCTTTCTTTCTTTCTTTCTTTCTTTCTTTCTTTCTTTCCTCTTTCTTTCCTTCTTTCTTTCTTTCTCTTTCTTTCAACTAATGAGACTAAGAAATCAGAGAATGAGTCCAATTTTCCCTGTAACCTCCTGTTATATCGGCTTATAAAGTATACAAAATATTCTTAATTTTTTGTCTGTATGTATATAGACAAAATAAAAGGGCAGTTCAAGCAGTTGGTTCAACATCTCTGAATTCCTCTGTAGCAATTCCTTTCTTCACCTGTAACTATACACTGTGCATATTGTTTCTTTTTCTGATTCTATTTCCTAAGTACTCTTTGACAAATGATTCTTTTCAGACTCTCTGAGACTCTTATAGAAACTAGTCCTTAACTATATCCACTAAAATGAATGGATGACAAATTTATCTTAGGGAAAAAGAGAAAATGTATATAAATGTGCATAAAATGTATATAATGGAAAGATTATATAGCATGAACTTTCATAAATGAATAGAAATAAACACCATCATTTTGTTCAGTAGATGTGGCTATCTGAATCATTAAGTATACTTGATAATATATCCCCTATAAAGGCAACTTAAAAATTTCAACAAAAACACTAAAGAATGGTAAATTAAAGTAACAAACTTAAAAACAGAATTATTAAGACTTTTCTTGTGATATAATATGATTTCTTAGAGATCAAAATAGGTTCAGTCCCCAGTGTCCTGAAGGAAGCTGTGCTTTATTAAGCTAATTGGTTTCTGTTTAGTTCTCCATGGGCCCTGGGATGCTTTCCTGGTCTGCTCTGTGGGTGTGCTCAACTTTTCCTGGANGGTGTGAGCACTTTAGCAGTGTGCAGTACACTGGGTGAAAGCTAACTTCCTCAGTGCCTGGAGCTAGACTGTCTTGTGCAGTTGGGCTGTGAAATTGCTAAAAAAAATGGAGTTTACATTAGTGGGCCCATCACCCACCCTCAAGCCTTGCAGATCTTATTGGTTTAGGAAATATGAGCAACAGATATGAATTAATAGAAGCAAATGAGCTATGAGCTATTTCTAAGGAAGAAATTTAAAGACAAAACAGACCTCATCTTACCTTTGCACAGTTTATACTTTTTGTTTGCTACCTCTATTACAAACATCACTTTAATGAAAATACTCATACATATGCAATATACATATACAAATATATTATAGTATCATATTCCATGACTGTCTTTTATTATCAATTGCATTTACAAAGTTTTAAATTGATTTGACATAGTGTTGAACTCTATAATTAAAAACATTCTGAATATTTAGTGGTATACTCAAAATATAGTGTCAAAGGAATTCGTTTTGTCAATACAATTTTTTGAAAAAATATATAGAGCGATACAAAACAAACTCACTCCAGTTTCTAATGTGAAACTTTTGGGGCAGAAGAGTTTGATGTTTTTCATCACACAACATAATGGGCATGGCTAGCCCTCCTATAACAAAGGAAAAGACAAGAGCAAAGTATAAAAAATTTATTTATCCAAGTTTTATGAGATGTGGGAAGCTTCAGAAATGAAAGTTAAAACCTAGAGAAAACAGCCTATTTTCACATTTAAATCTGACAAAATATTGCTGCTAAGATTTTGGGCTGGAAGCCTGACTCTAGGTTTCCCAAAAGATCAGATGTGGTCACTTGCTACTCTAGGGGTCCCTCAGAAATATGAAGGGCAGANATGGGAACCAAGGAATCAGGTGTTGCCACACCAACAGAAGGAGGAGGAACACTGTGCCCTCTCTTCAGAGTGCTAACAGGAGTGTTGAGAACAGGAGGTAGGAACTTGTCAAGTGGGACAAGGAACCCAAAAGTCAATTCTGAGAACACCTTTGCTGAAGACCAAATGACAGTTCTGGTTCTTGGCTAAATGGTCACCTTTGCCTAAGGATGTATGGGCCCAGCTGATTGGAACAGAGGGTGACACCCAAAGACGTCATTGCTCAAACTAAACTGACACTCTATGGCCTTTCCCCTAGACCACCCTGAAGTGGTTCCTGCAACTTCAGATATGCTGGGAAAATGACTCAGAGAGAAAACAAGCCAAAGAAACAATGTGGAGTTTGTGGCCATTATGCTCGCCTCTTGCAGGGTTAGGACAATNGCCAGAGACTTCTGGGGACAGCATTTGTGATTGACACAGAATGTGGAGACATTGGCTGTTAAATTGTCCATTATGATGTCCCAATGAATCTTAAAAGTATCTGGTTACTTTAATCTGTGTACTTTTAGCTTTAAAGGAGGAGACAGGTCAGGTCGCCGGGATCTCCCTGTGGACTCCTCTCTGCTTTCCAGTTCCTTGTCTAAGGAATTCAGGAAACAAACAAGCAAACAAAAAACCAAGAGTAGGGCCGGGCGGTGGTGGCGCACGCCTTTAATCTCAGCACTTGGGAGGCAGAGGCAGGCGGATCTCTGTGAGTTCGAGGCCAGCCTGGACTACCAAGTGAGTTCCAGGAAAGGCGCAAAGCTACACAGAGAAACCCTGTCTCAAAAAAACCAAAAAAAAAAAAAAAAAAAAAAAAAGAACCCAAGAGTAGGTGATCGAGGTGGGCATAATTTATTGCAGAATAGAAAAGAACTCTGAAGGGGTGAGAGTGGACGAAGGCAAGAACCATTGTGTGGATACAGGTTGTATGCCCATTCTAAATCTCTGAGACCAAAAGCAGCTTTCCTGGGGGACTTGGCCCTGTACAGGTGATTGACAGACCTTTGGGATGATACTTGCAAGAGGGAAAGAGTTTGTTCCTGTTCTTTCTCAGAAAGTCTTCTGGTGACAGTGATCATATAAGCATTGGGCCTCTTGGACTAAGTTAGTTATCAGACCTGTGAAGTTCAGGCTGTCACAGGGACAGAGTTACAGTTGAGTCTCATTGCCATGACCAGTCATTATTGTCATTGTTTGGAAGAGGCTGATGATTACTAGAGAGGGATCCAAACCTAATGTCCTTGAATTTGTTTCTTTTCTGTTGCTGTGATAAAATATTGTGACAAAAANAATANGAGAGAGAGTGTTTGTTTTGGCTTGCAGTTCTGGAACATAGAGTCCAAAATGGTGAGGAAAATTTGGCCACAGGCAGGGAAGGCATGGCATGGGAACCAGGAAGTTTTCCAGTCATATTTCATCCTCACACAGGAAGCAAGGACAAGCAATGGCACCAGACTGTAAAGCTGCAAAGCCCACCCTAATGGAGTACACCCTCCAGCCACCTCTTGAAAGTTTCATAACCTACTCAAAGGGTGCTACCATGGGATAGAATGTTAAAACACTTGGGCCTATTGGAGAGCTCATATTCAAACCACAAATGTCATCTAATCCTGCTAATATTTAACTAGCTATGTCACCCAAGGCCATTAAACCTTATTTTCTAGTCTCAGAAGACAACTTTCTTTAAATTATTAGCTTACCTACGGGAGTTGTGCAGACATGTGATTCAAAGTTTGAAATAGCAAAGGAAATAGAAACATCAGAAAAAATGGAAATGCCAAGTATTTAATTCCCTTTTTAATTAAACACTGAACATTTGCAGGTTCAATAAAGAGTCAAAAAAATAAACAAAAAACAAACAAATAAAAACCAAAAAACCTTGCAGTAAAACAGCCTCAATGTCCTGTTTTACCTTGTTTTAGAATAAAGAAATAATAAAGAAAGGTGATTGGCAAAATAGTTTGACCTAATGATATAAGATTAGCGAGAGCAACCCAGCAAGGCCTGTCTGCTCAGACTCTTGTTGGCTACTCTGTGTTGCATTCCTTCTTCCCAGGTATGGAGCAGGACCCTTTATGGAATTATTTCCGTGTGTATAGGACCACCTCTAGCATCCTTAGGAACACTGTCCAATAATGTTGTCAGAAAGGTGGCGTGGTCTAAGGTGCTGGATTCAGTAATGCTGTTCACTTCCTTTGAGATAGGGTCTTTCATTGGCCAAGAGATCACCAATTAAGCTAGAAGGGCTGGCCAGAAAGACCACAGATCCTCTTGTTTTTGCCTCACTACACAGGGATTACAAGTGTGCACTGTCATGTATGGTGGTGTGAATGAAAATGGCCCTAATAGGCCCATAGGAGTGGCACTATTAGGTGTAGCCTTGTTGGAGGAAGTATGTCACGAGGGGGTGGGCTTTGAGGTTTCAGAAGCTCAAGTCTGGCCTAGTGGCTCACTGTCTCTTCCTGGCCTGTGGATCCAGATGTAGAACTCACAACTTACCTCTCCAGCACCATGTGTATCTGCATGACACCATGCTTCCTGCAATGATGATAATGGACTAAGCCTCTGAATTGTAAGCCAGCCCCAGTGAAATGCTTTCCTTTATAAGAGTTGCCATGGTAATGGTGTCTCTTCACAGCAACAGAAACCCTAACTAAGGTACATGTCAAGTATTTTAATTAGGGTTCTGGGGATCGAACTCAGGTCTTCATGTTTGCAAGGCAAGTATGTTACTGCCTTGAGTCATCTCCATGGACCAATCTTTACATTTCATCAAANTAAATTATTTAGTCATGAATAGTTTGCATTTTGATCTCTCTATTTTAATTGTGGTTGTTGACTTAAAAATGGTAGAAATTTTATGCAGTAGATTTTTTAGGTTTCCTGGTTACCTTACTCGATATTCAAAAACTGTGTTCTATATTTGTTCACTGCAAACAACATGTAGATAGAAGTCTTCTTATAATAGAAACAGATTGTTTGACATTTGGTTGTTCTTCATTTCAATAAAGTGGTACATGGAAAAAAGCTAAGCTTTTAAAAAAATGGCAAGCGAGTTTAACAAAATGTTTATTGTGCTCATGGTTTGGACCATGCTTAAATATTAGACAAATAAAACAAGATTGATGATGGAAATGTCAAGAGGTTACTTTTCTCATTTCACTGGTGATTATAAAAAGACCAGTTTTCACAACAACATTTACTGGGGAAAAAAAAACTAATAGTCTTACACATTCTATTTACTACAGGAAAGAACCACAAGAGCCAAGTATTTCTGAAAGTGAGGTCCTAACAACTCTGTACTATTTAATAATAAAATAGCAAATAGATTTTGCTATTCAAAATCTATTCAACTTCTGAGCATGCCAAAGAAACTAGAGTTAATACCTAAATAAATAAATCATTCTCAATACCTTGGTTGAGTTTAACAAAATTTTTTCAGCTGGTTGAAAAGTTTGATTGGAACATTGTAGCTAAGGTTTCCAAAATTTAATTGCAAATGTCAAAATGGATGATAACAAAATGAATACCAGTGCAGATTAATGC
>LZPO01109618.1:0-16332 GCA_001675575.1 Neotoma lepida
AATGTGCAGAGTGTACCGTCTCACACATAGCAAGGGTGAATGCTGCACTGTTAAGCTTCGGATACATTGTGTATGCATGATAAAGATGAGCTGTGCACACAGTCACATATGTAATGCCTCATGGGGCGGTAGATAAGACTCCTAACTTTGTGATGTAGGGTGCTGAGACTGAATTTTAATCATTGGAAATTTTGCCTCGCACAGGGAGGGAAATTTGGTGATGTCTGGAGACCTGATGACATCTGATGGGTGGGATCTAGGGTTCTTATTCACCTTTGAATTTGGTGTGGTAAAAAAGCAACTTAAGCAAGGAAGGGCTTATTTCACTCACAGTTCCAGGTCACAGGCCACCACAGTAGAGAAATCACAGCACCAGGAGCTTGAGGCAGATGGTCACGGTGTACCCAGTCAAGAAGAGAGGAGAACAGATTCTTGTGTTCAGCTCATTTTCTCCTTGTTCTACAGTTCAGAATCCCATCCCAGGGAATGGTGCTACCCTTAGTGGGTAGCTCTTCCCTGCAATTAACTTGGCCTATCTCCTAGGTGACTATAACTTTCACTTAATTGAAAACTGAAGTTAATTGTCACCTCAGATGTGTCTAAATATTCTATATAAGATGGCCTGGAGAGCAGATAATTCCCTGGTCCCCGACGTCAACTGCAAGGATATTGAGGGATTGTGTCTGAAGAATATGTGTAGCTAAAACTACAGGTCAATGTTGCCTTGTTAATCCCAGCTAATTACTGAGTACCACCTAAGGATTGGGAGATAAATTTCCTCCTTCTAGATGATACATGGATTGGTCAAGGATATTCCAAGGTCACATAGTTTGCAGATTTTGGACTCAAATCCAGGAATTCTGGTTCTAGGTCTCTCAAACCTGCAGCTTCTGTTTTCTGTTTATGAAGCATTTTTTTTTAGCATCTATCACAATATTTCCAACTGCGAGCACCCACCCACACTGATGACCGCTACAATCGCAGCAGCGTTTTTTAACCATCCTAAGCAGAATCTTTCTCCTCTCAGCAGTCATTCCCCATTCTCAGCCCCGGGTGACCTCCAATCTCTTTTCCTGTCTCTATGAATTTGCTTATTTGAGCAGCTTCTGTAATGCAATCCTGTCTTAGCTGAGCTTTTGTGTCTGGCCGCCTTGACTTAGCCGAATGATTCCGAGCTTCAAATACGTTGTAGGACGTGTCAGAATTTCATTTCTTTTTATGGCTGATTAATATTCTGCTGTGTGGATACATCACACTCTGTTTATCCATGTGTCTCTTGATGGCTGCGAGGGCTGTTTTCCACTCTTAGCTGTTGTGAGTAATGCTGATAGGAAACCAAAGCTTTTTGTGTAGTGAGAGTGAAGAGGGATTATGCCACCAGAAGAGATGGGAATTAAATTTTGCTTATGGTTCTGGACATTGCCACCAGTCATCACATGTGTTATCTCAGGAGATCTTCACAGCCGTCCGAAACTCCTCTGTTTTCGTGTATCTGAAGAACAGAGGAGTCTCCTGCCCAGGGTCACCCAGCTAATGGAGGTACATCATTCCTCATCACGTGGAAGGAACTGTGCTGCAGAACTCTGCATAGCGGCTGAGAGCAGATCCAGAGCTGTGCTTTCTTCTAATCTGCATGGAGATTTCAGTAGGCAAAGTCCCAATACCAAGCACGACTTCTGGGTGCTTGCTATTTAGGCCTCTGTGAAGGTGCCTCAGGAGGGAACAAACACCATGTTCACTCTGCAAGAAGAAAACATTTTTTTTCTCCTGAGAGTCAACACCTGGACTTTCACTCATTCTCTATGTAATGAAGTTTCTTTCACAGTTCATTCCCTCAATCTGCACTGGTAGACCAGCCACCGTGCCAGGTGCTGCTTCGGGCACCAGTATGACAATGAACAGAATGGAGTGAGTTCCTGTCCACGTGGAGAGGACATTCCACTGGGGCAGTGAGGTGACAAGCCGGTGAATAAGTGCATGAGCTGTTACGACAGTGATGAGAGGCAAAGCTATGCCTTGACTTGCGGCCTGACTTCTGAATTCCAGGAAGCCAGTGAAGAGAAGATGCTGATGAATAGGCAGGAAGGGAAACCCAGGACCAGAAACAGCGCCATGCCTATCATGAATTGAGTGCGACATCATCGTCCTGTGACCCTTGGTGATTCCATGTTGAGTGAGGTAACATCCTATTTTCACAATCTGCTTTCCCCACTGGAACATCTTGGAGGGTGATTGAGATGGCTGCTCATCCCTGTCAGTTGAAATCATCATGGAAACATCACTGAGCATGTGTGGAGGGAATTTCCAAAGCGGTGACTCTGAGAGGAAACCCACCCTGAATGTGGGTGACACCATTCCATGGGCTGGGTACTTGGGCTGAATAAAACAGGAGAGAGGAGACAGGGAAGCAAGCAGCAGCATCCATCTCTCTGCTTCCCGTGGCTGCAATGAGACCAGCTGCCTCACATTCCCACTGCTGCAGCTAGAGGAACTCTGGCCTCCGCCACATCTTCCTCACCCAGGGCTGTCTCTTCAAACTGGGAGCCTGAAGAAAGCTCCCCTTCCTTGTCACAGTAACTAGACAATAGGGAGCAGAGTGGCCTATGAGGAAAACACCTGCAGTGGTCTAGCCTGGCCTCCTCAGTGGAAACCAGCAGATTTTCTCTACAGAAGCAGATACAATAGCTAAGTTTTTAAATATATATTTTATTATTTTTTTATGTATATGTGTGTGTGCACATAGTTACAAGTGGTTGTGAACCACCTGATATGGGCACAGAGGGCCAAACAACGGTCCTCTGGAAGGACATTGCTCTCTTAACTGCAGTGCCACCCCTCCAGCCCAGTAGTTTAGTGTTTGTGTCAGTGAGTCTCTGTGGTAACATGTTGGCACCATGATCACAACACCAAACTAACCATGTATGATGTGTGAATGCATTGATGTGGTTGAGTTCTAGCAAACATCATTCATGGTCTCTGACATTAAATTTCATGGACTTTTTGTATCAGAAAACAGTCTTTAATTTTCTTTTAACTACTTAAAAATGTAAAGAAAAAAAAGGAGGGGGAGGATGAGATGATGGCTCAGTGGGTAAGGCCCCTGCTATGCAAGTGTGAGGACCTGAGTTTGAATACCTAGAACCCATTAACACCAGACCAAGTAGTATGCATCTGTAATCCCAGCATTGCTACAGTGAGATGGGAGACAGAAATGGGAGAATCCCCAGAATTTTATGGACCAGCCAATCTGGAGTATGCAGCCATAAACAGTAAGAGACCCTGTCTCAAACAAGGTGGAAGATGAGGACTGACACACAAGGTTGCCCTCTGACCTCCACACAGGCATTGGGTGGTACATGTGTGTCTGCATTGAGTGGTACATGTCTATCCGCTCTTACACATGAGCACACACACCATTCTGAGTTAGAGATGTGCCTCAGTGTAGAGTACTTACCTAGTATATTCAGGGCCCTTAGTCCCATCCACAGCACCATAAAAACAAAACCATATGACATGGGCCGTACATAAGTTAGTGAGATTAATATCTGACTTCTGTAGGACTGCACCTAGCTTGGGTAATGATCGACAAGTGGCCAATCTTGCTTCATCTCTACTGTCCATTCCTCTCACCATGGATTCTGTATTTATAATTTTTGGTGCACGTGTGTGTGTGTGTGTGTGTGTGTATGTGTGTGTGTGTGCCTTCATGTGTGTGAGCACATGCCATAGCATGCATGTAGAAGTCAGAAGACAACCTTGGGTGTCTATCATTTCTTCCCACCTTACCTGCCACGGTGTCTTCCTTGTTCTCTGCCACATACACTGGCTAGCTGACCCATGGTTTTTGGAGATTCTGCTGTCTTTACCTCCCATCTCAGTGTTGGAGCAGCGATTACAGGACCATGCTAATGCCCTCAGCTTTTATGTGGGTTCTAGGGTGAACTCAAGGCCTCCTATGTGAACAACAAGCATTTTAGCCACTGAGCTATCTCCCCAGCCCCAATGCATTAATCTTTTTAAAAGCATGTCTCCAACATCATATCTATCAGCTCATGCTTCAGTACACATTTCTGAGAGAGAAAGTCTGAAAATTTCCACCATGATTCTATGATTAAAGGATTAACATCAGTTCCTTAATCTCATTAATAACCAACCACTGTCCAACTTTTCCTTACTCTCTTTCGGAGCTGACATCTTTAAACCTAGATTGAACAAGTCCCATCAATGACCTTAGTATTATTCTTAAGCTTTCTTTTTAAATAACAGGCACACTGAAGTATAATTGTCATTCAACAAATTGCATATACTTAAGTTGTAAGTTTTATCATATGTATATAACCTTGAAACCATTGCCACCTATGTGTATATTTGTCACCTCAAAAGTGTCTCCGTAGCCCTTGGTAGTCCCTCTCCTCCTGGCCTCACCCACGAACAGCTTTCTGTCATCCTAGATAACCTTGCCTTCTACAGAGTTTACATAAATGAATCATAAATTACAGCAGTACTGATTTTTAGCTGGCCTTCTTTCATATTCATAATTATTTTGAGGTTAATTCTTGTTGGGTGTATAAATAGCTTATTCTTTTAATTGTTGAGTAGATTCTGTTGGATAGGTATATCACAACTCATTTGTCTATTCATCTATTGATGAATGTTTGGATTGCTCACTGCATTGGGCTGTTATAAATAAGACTATTAAAGAATAAAAATAGTAAGCTGTGGACTGGGAGAAAATATTCACAAAGAATAGTTCAACCAAAGATAAATTCAGAGTATATAAAGAGATATTCAAATGTCAATGATAAGAAAACTAACAACCTGATTAAAAATGGGCCAAAGATTGAAGTAGAGGTATCTACTTAGTTATTTTTCTGTTTTCTCTGATAAAATATTTTGACAAAGGCAGCTTAAGGGAAAAGGGTTTGTTATGGCTGACAGGTCACTGTACAGCCATCATGGTAAAGGGGAAGCCATTGTACAGGGGAAGTCAAGGCAGCAAGCACTTGAAGCAGCTGACCACCTTGTATCCACAGTCAGGAAGGAGAGAACGATGAATGCTTCTTAGTGCTCAGTTCACGTTCTCTATTTTATACACCCCAGGACCCCCTCTTGAGGGAACAATCCTACCCACAGTCAAGATAGCTTCCCACATCCGTTAACACAATCAGTCCCCCACAGGCATGCTGAGAGGCCAATCTCCCGGGTTATTTTAGATTCAAGTTGATTAACACTATCACAACCGTATTACCAAGGGGATGCTTAGTTGGCAAAGAAGATAGGGAAGGGATACCCAGCACCTTCACTTAAAAACAAGGTAGCAGGAATAAGGTCTACTGTGCACCTGCTGGAAGGGCTGAAGTTAATAAATCTGCCCAAACCGGATATTGGTGAAGGTCTGGAACCACTAGAATGCTCACACATGTGAGCAGGGATTGTATAGCTTCTTTGGAAAACAGTTTGGCACATTTTCAAAAAGGTAAACACAATAGTTGGCAGAATAATGCTGCTCCCTCAAGATGCTCACATGCTGGTCCTTGGTTACTTTACAAAGTACTACTTACTTCTTTGTTGCTGTGATAAAACACACAAGAAAAGCAACTCAGGGAAGGGAGCGCATCGTGGCTCATGGTCTAAGGTATACATTCCACTACAGCATAGAAGTCATGTCAGTGGGAACATGAGGAAGCTGGTCATATTGCATCCACAGTCAGGAAGCAGAGGGTGATGAATGCTGCTGCTCAATCTGGGACGCCAGCTCATGGGATGGTGCCATCCACATCCAGGGTACATCTTCTCTCTCAGTTAAACCTATTTGGAAAAAAAACCCTTTTGGGCATGCCTAGAGGTGTGTCTTCTAGATGATTTCCAGATTTAGTCAAGTTGACAATGAAGATTGCACACAGCAAAGAGATGCAGCCAATGCGCAGTTTTCTAGACAGGAGAGACTATCTTGGCTTCTTCTTACAGTCCTATGTAATAACAAGAATCTTTTTAAGAAGGAGATGGGCTGGGCATGGTGGCACATCTTCAACCCAGCACTTGGGAGGTGGAGGCAGGTGGATCTCTATGAATTTGAAGCTAGTTTTGTCTTCACAGTAAGTTTTAAGCCAGACAGGGTTAGGTAGTGTGAGATGCTGTATCAAGGAGAGAGACAGAGACAGAAGGGGGTTAGAGAGTAGATATTACACTGTTGGTTTTGAAGTAGTTAAGAATATATGATAAGAGTATATGAAAGCTTCCAGACATTTGAAAGTAAAGAACGTATATCTTCCCAGGAATCTCCACTATGAATGTGGGTCTACCAATACCTTGATTTTATTTCAGTAAAATATATTCTAAACTTCTCACCTCAAAAACAGTAGGATAAGAAATCTGTGTTGTTTTACCTATTACACTAGTAGTAATTTGTTACAACACCAGCATCAAGTTAATTCATATTCCCAGAAGCAATTTAAGCGATGAAAGACTTCTAGTAGTTCATAATTTGAGAAAGTCTAGTCCGCTGTGGTGGAGAAGGCATGCCCGAGTTCATGGTGGCCTCTGGGACTTCTCACATTTTCAAGGGGCAGTAAGCAGAGAGAGCTTCAGACAGAAGCAGGATGGGGTTATGACCTTCAATGCCCACCTCAGGTCTACTTCATCTAACTAGCTCCTACCTCTTGAAGTTCCATAACCTTTCTACACAGCTGAGGACCAAGTGTTCAAGCACGTGTACAAATGGGAAACATTTCAGATCAGAGCGCCTCTCTGCTCCCCACCGCAGGTTCTGACCAATAGAAACTGTGAGATGACAGATGGTGTTTTTAGCCATTATGTTTCGGTATAATTTGCTACACAGCAATAGGTAACTACTCCACAGTGCCAGTATGTGATCATGTTGAGGTTAGTAAAAATTGCCTCCCTTTTCCAATGGATGAGTGGGACAGACACCTTTCTATGACCTATCTATCCCATTTCCAGTTATTTACCCAAAAGACAAAAAGAACACATATATATTTGTATACAAAAATCACCAAATCTCTTTAATCTGCAAGAATTTTGCTTCCTGGATTTCTGCCATTTATAACAAATCTTTATTGATTTTTCCACATATCCCTGATCCTCTTCTTGGAGATGTGCAGTAAATACTAGTATTTATCTTGCTTTATGAGATGTATGCTTACATACCCTGGAGTTCCCTCACTGACTGCTAGATTAAAGAAGCGGGGCTCTTCCAAACAGTTTTTACATGCATGTAAAATAATCTTTTAAGGGATGTGTCTAGGATCCTTCAAATTCCTTGGTAAAGATGCCCCTATTTTAACATGGGGCACCAATCCCAACTCACTGCTTGTCTTATGTATAGGGAGTGGCTGACATTCATTTGATAAATACTATGTATTGCGGACTTGAGACAGATAAATCCCTGCCTTTAGAGAGGTTGCATTATGGTGTGTGGGAAAATGTAGCAAGAAAATGAAGTTATGTCACATAATGATAAAAGTACACAAGGTAACGGACTGATGGGTGCTAGGATGAGGGCACACTGATGCAGCCCCCAAGGAGGCTGTTTTGAAACAATGACATTTGAATGGACACTGGACTAGAGAATGATTGTTTTCTCTGCCTCTTCTTGGATAATCTCGGTGATCTATAGTAAGATACTTGGTGGAGTTTCTAACTTCTTTCTGTATATTTGCCAGGTTCCCTCTCACTAACCTGAAATGACTCAAAGGACAGATATTACTGGATCCAGTGCTCTTCATTTTACTCAACAGTTACTTTGGGGACACCTACTATGTCCTCTCATGATTTTCCGTATTGGATCATTATTCTAAATTGTACATTTAGGGGAACATCTCTATTACAAGAATGTGCATCCAAAAGGATGAATTTGTATGTATGTCTTTGTATGTGTGTACGTAAGTGTGTGCAAGCACATGTGTAAGCTTACTTGCACACACATGTATGGTAGACACATACGGTTGTGCCTGGCTTGATACATGGGTGCTGGGGCTCTGAACTTGGGTCTTCATGGTTGCACAGGGAGTACTTTACCCACCAAGCCATCAGCCTAGCATCTGCTTGTGGCTCTTGACTGTCCTCAGTGACGGGATCTCTCTACTGCTACTCCAGTTTTCGGTGTTTTTTAACTCTTGACATGGTGTTTGTTGTCAGCGTCTTACAGTCTAAGTTTGTCAGGCCACCTATATACATTCTGGAGGCATCCTATTCTCTTCTCCTTTTTCCTAAGCTTCTCCCAAAAAGGTTGATCTTTCCTCTTTCATATCTTAAGGCACTGTCTTCACCTTGACTTGTAAGCCAAGCTCCTCACAGTCAAAGGTTTTGTACAATTATCAGTTTAAAGGATTGTATCACAATAAATTTCTCTTTAAACAAATAAAAAAAAATCTCACCACAAAGATTTTAAAGTTCGACATTGGGGTCTCTGTGGCTCAGGGTTACTGTGATGAGGCATTTCAAACTGGCTCATATCACTTTAGTGGCTGAAGCCAAGGCTTCCTTTGGCATAGATAATGTTGTTCTGCTGTAGTTGTGCAGTGTACCCAGAAGGTTGCATTCTTTTAGGAAGTGTGAGAATGTCTGCCCCCACCTCAGAGCAGCTTCATTTGACTTGAGATGCAAAAGAGAAGNCAGGAAAAAATACTTCCAATAAAAAGTTTTTTGACTCGTTCTCCCATAATGTCATCCAAGTCTGATGTGGTCTTGATGTATTCAGCACTTTAAAGGGTATGTCAACACAATAAATTTTATGCCCTCCATAAAACTTGTGAGTGAGCTCAGTGAGAAATTCCAAGGTCTGGGAAGGCAATTAACGTTTGAAATATATATTGAGTTGTTTACTGTGACATTTTATGTGGCTATAGAGCTGTACCCTGGGATGTCACTGGGGAAGAATTTCCCTAGAAAATGCAAGGTTTGCTTTTCAAATCGCATTGACATGTTGGATTCCTCCCCTAGAGCAGAGAAATCAAGAAAAAGCCAAGGAAATTTTCTTTCCATATTGAGGTGACCCTCCTTGGTTTCTGTTGTGACTGACAATGACCTCCTGAGGGAATCTTTGCAGTGTAAATTTCCTGGACCATTTGTATCAATGCACTTTGTAGTTCTAGATGTAGAGGACGCTTTATTATTTCATTGAATTTGAGTTTCAACCCCCAGCTCTACCTCTAGCCAATGCAGAACTTTCTATCAGTCATGATATCTATCTGATCTTTGTATTTATACTGAGAATTGATCTACATAGCAAACTATGTGATGCTCCCTTCCTTATAGTGTATTTCTAGTTAAAGGATTATTGATCCTTTGTGAGGCATGAGGAGCCTCTGAAGAGTATACTGATGCACAAAATGTGGACAGATACTGAAGCAGCTGTAGCTATGTATTAGTCAGTTATTCTTGTATCACTGCTGTGTGACAAACAGTACTAGCATGTCATTATTTTTCCAACAGTATTTATTAATTGTATTTTACTTCTGTGATATAAATTTACTAATGTGTTTATTTTGGGGTCATGGATCTATGAGTTAGATCTGCTTCAGGCTGTAGCTGGATTTAGATACTCTGTATGTCAATCTTCTGGGGCATGGCATTTCAGAGGCAATAGCTCCACACTCACACTCAGCCACATTTGCCCATATTCTGTTGGCCAAAGCCAGTCACATTTCCAAATTCAATGTCCTGGGGCCTAGAAGTATATTCAATTAATGGGGATTAATGACAAAAAGAGACTTGGGGAAAGCAGCATTGAGGACCAAACACTGTCTGTATAAGTAAAAGAAAGCACCAAATCAGAGGCCATTGTATTATATATTACTATATATAAACACACACACACATATGTAAACAAAGGGCCCCTAAAGAGTGCATGATTTTCTCCATCATCCAAATTAGTCAACCCTCCAAATAAAATGTGAGTTCTTTCTTTTCCTTGTATTTGGCACAATCATGGTTCTGTCCTAGCAGTGGACATTTCCTTCTAACAGAGGTGTGTGCTTAGTATTCAAGGCATCCAGACACTCCTGGGCTGAGCATGGGATGCCTGCTTCATTGAATCATCTTTAGTTGTCAGTGACCAGTCAAGATATGAATAGTAAGGAATTAAGTGTTTACTCATCTGATCAAACTGAGGAAGAATATGGTGCTGATGCCAGCGGGCTGCAGGGAGAAGCCTAAGGTTCTAGTTTACGTTCTGCACTGAATGTGCTTGGGTCAGGGATGTTCCCTGGGCATAACTTACAGAACAGAGCTGGGATGCTCTAGGGGAAGTCATTTAACCATCATTACAATTCTCCACCATCTCTCAGTGCAGAAGTCATTGTCTAAATAAGCATTTCCTTCCAACTGCAGCCTAGTGATTTCTTCTACCAGTTGGCAGATGTGACTGGCCCCAGGGTGAAGAACAATTTACAGAAGATGTTTCATATGAGTGTTTAAAAAAAACTAAAACAATTATGCAGGTTTTTTTTTAAATTGGATGTCAATTTCAATAGGGTTTACTCATTCCATATTTGTTTACCTCATTGTTGATCTGGTAATTTTTCTTCTGAGAAAATAATCAGAGATGAGGAAAAGTTTATGAACAGAATGTTTGCCATGGCACTCTCAAAAAAATTTAAGATAAAAATTGGACAGAACTTAAATGTCTAATAATAAGGGACTAATTGGGTAAGATAGTGGTATATGCACTCCCTAATTCATGTGCACTCTCTAACACTCCTTAAGGAATAGTCACACAGATGTTAAAGTGATGTTAATGATTGTAATAGTTATGATGACTGGAGAATGTTTTCACGGTATAATAGTAGATGAAATATGTAAAACAAGAAAACCACACTACCTTATAGTCATCGGTTCTGCAAAAACAATAAGATTGCAGTGAATGTGAGAAAGGCCTGAATATCTGAGGTTAGTTAATTCAAGACTATGAATTATTAGAAATTTTGTGTTTCTTTCCTCACATTTTTCTGTGCTTTCTGCCTTTGATAACATATTATTACATTTTATTTTATACTAAAATAATATATATATATATATATATATATATATATATGAATCTAAAGATGAAAAAGTCTTTACCAGCTACAGTGAAGTGGATCAGCCTGGGGCCCAGCAGCCTCTGTCGACGTCTCGCTCTCTGGGCTGGAATCATCATCCTTTTTTCCCTCAACTGTTATTTTGCTATTCCCTTCCACATGCCTATAATATGCTTAAACACTTACCTTTTTTTCTTTTGGAAATTATCTCTTGGCTTTTGATTAGAAAAGTGAAGGAGTCACCTCTTTTCATCAAATCAAGGAAGCACCTTCAGCTCTTTTAAAATCAGCTTGCCTGATTTATCTTCCTGTCCTTTATTGTCTCAATCCAGTCATCTCAGTTTAACTATATCAAAATTCTTGTCTAAGTCAATGATAATATTCCTGTTACTATGACTAATAATAATACATACATACTGACCATAACTGAACTGTGTTTGGGTTTTTCTATATGCATTTATCTTTTAATTTCTCTAATATCGTGTTCTGGGGGGGATAGAGAGTTGTAACATTGAAAGCCAATGAATAGACAAGTTAGATTCTGCACATCTCCATTTTCTTCAAAAAATGCTTTTAATAATTTTCTAAATGTATGGACATAACCTCATGTAGTAGAACAGGCCCATAGGGTCAAGAAAATTGGCTCAAACCAGTTGCCAAGGCATGCACATAACATACTTCCTTATGAGCCAACCTGGAGTCTGCCTGAGGGCCTAGGAACAGGTGCTGTCAGAGGTCCTATTTTGCCTAGCCAATGAGGAAAGACCATGCAATGTCACCAGATTGCTGTCCAGAGCTTCTGATTGTGCCCAGCCAATGAGGGACGATCACACAATGTCACCAGATCAGGAACAGCCTGGGTGCTGGGAGGAGGGTATATAAGGCTTTCTTGTTACTGAATAAAGGAGTCTGCTGTTTGCCTTTCACCTGACTTCAAGGTCTGTGTTGTTGACTCTGCGCCTTCTTACCCCCTCCCCTGAGGGAGCTGTTAGGACCCAGCAACAACCCCAAACATTCTTTGGATCCCATTTTTTTAAACTGTAATATCAACTCCCTGGCTACTTTTACTGGTTAATTCACTCTAAGCTCAATATTGTTCTGAAACTTAACTTTGCTGGTCTGCTGTATTGGATTTCTCAGATCCTATGTGTTTCTCTTTTTTCACTCCCTTATTTTTGATGGCATCCATTCATTCATTCGCCTATCTATACACATCCATCCATTTATCTACTCACCTATTCACACATCCATCCTTCCATCTACACATCTATCTACCCATCCAATAGTTTCACAAGAATAGTACTTGGGAATAAAATATTCACACTGTTGTGTGCTTTCGAAAATCTTCATTTAGACTACTGTTTGATGGATGGTTTAGTTGAACGTTAGACTTGTACCAAGAAATTTCAAGATTGTCCCACCTCCTAGTAGATCTAGTTGCTGTTCGTAAGCTATGAGCAATGGGTCCTGACCTATCCATTAGCACACAGGTTGAACAAAAACAAACAGAAGGAGCTTGGACCATAGTCAAGACAGTAGGAAGAGAATGGGGAGATGTTGAAGAAACATAAAGGGGCTGTCAGTCATAGAGGTCAAATTCCAATTGATTTTAGGGATGGAAGAATCAGATAGAGGGTGCTATAACAGCCTTGCAAAGGAGCTTAAGAAATCAGCTCTGGCATGCCCCACAGTTTCCACATGCTGGGTTCCTGGGCAGAAGGAGAGAGGCCAGGGAACAAGGCAGCTGAGTTGTTGTTTGGTGTCTGCTAGTTGTGTGTTTTGTGATGGACATAGGCTTCCACTGTGCAACCTCAGGCCACTCCCAAAGGCAGTGGGAGGCTTTTGGTGGAGCTGCTGTGTTTCTGAATAAGACAGACAGACAGAGACCCAAATGCAGGTCCAGAATCTAGGTGTTAAAACGTCAATACATCTCTCACTCTTCCCAGCATTGCCCTCCTGAGTTCTACTTGGAGAGAGACCAAACCAAACCAAACCACTGTCTGTAGAGCTAAGATTCTTTTTCTTTTCTTTGTTGGTATGTGCACATGTGCTTGTGTGTGCATATATGTGCACATGTGTGGCCATGCATATGGAGGTTAGAGGGTGATGTTGGGTGATATTCCTTAGGCATATTTTTTAAATTAACATATTTACTTATTTATTTATTGAATTAGGGAGTGCATATACCATGGTGTACGTGTGGGGGTCAGATAAAAACTTGAAGGGGTCGGTTGTCTCCTTCTACCACATACGTCCCAGGAATCCAACTCATCATCAGGTTTGATGGCAAGCACCTTAGCCACTGAGCCATCTCTCCAAACTACCTTCCCCTGAGACAGAATTTCTCACTGTTTCTGAGCTCACCAAGGAGACTAGTCAGGCTGGCCAGTGAGCTCCAGGGATCTGCCTGTCTCTGCCTCCCCAGTGCTGAAATTGCAAATGTGTACCACCACATACCACTGGTTCTCACATAGGATCTAGGGATTGAATTCATGTCCCTCATGCCTTTGTGACATTTGCTAACTCTCGAAGCCTGGCCCAGGTTTTCTTATAACTAATACTTTGCTATTGTGCCACTGGAGTTGATTCAGCAGGCTTTGCACCATTCCCTGGTGGCAAAGGTTATACACATCTTGAAGTCACAATGTCCATGCCCATGAATGCAGTGGTGTCCCCAGGACCTGTAAACCAGTCCAGTGTGCAGTGACACAGGAGAGAACAATAGGCTTCGGTCTGAGGCCGTGGTGATTTTCTTACAGGAAATGGAGTGATTTGGGTGGAAAAGAAACAGTTTAAAATCCCCCTGTTGTCTTCTTGTCTTCAAAGGGCTTCAACAGAGCATGCAGGAAGTACAAGGCCCCCTTTTCAAACACTGACCTGCTTTCAAATTAGCTTCCCGAGAAGTTTGAACAAGGAATCAATGGGAAAAGAGAATGATTCCGGCGCGCAGTTGAAAGGCTAGCGATTCTCCAGTGTTTTATTGTCTTGAAGAGTAGCTACGCTTGGCTGGAGTCTGCAGCTGTCTGCAGCCAGGACCTCAAGTGCAGAAAGTCAGCACTTCTGTCTTACCGGGGCTTGTTCTATTCCATCACTCACAGCACTGCCAAGGTCGAGGTCGCCATTTGGAGAATGATGAGGTGGTACAGTGCTAAAAGCTCCCCTTGTACATAAGCAACCATAGAGGGATTGTTTTCGGTGTCCAGCTTTGACCAGCTTTGCAGATAAACCCAGGCCCCTGAGCATTAGAGCAGGTGCTTTACGATCATACACTTTAATTCCCAGTCCCTGATGTGTACTATTTACCTTGCAACGGTCTTGATACACAGCAATGGCTTACTTCCCAGTGCATATAGAAGCCAATACTGCCTTTTAAATTTATCATTTAAGTTGCACTTACTTGTTTGTGAGGTAGGGTGGTATGCATGCCGCAACATGCGTATGGGGAATCCAAAGATAACTTGTGGGAGTCAGTGCTCTCCTCTACTCTGTGGGTCCTGTGGACCAAACTCAGATTGTGGTGCTTGACAGCAAGTGCCTTTACATGGTGAGCCACCTCACCAATCCTGGGTTTTATTGTGGGGTTAATTGACAAGGAGGCCAGGAGCCACAGGCTCAGAGCTGTTCCCAGGATGGGTCTGTAGCAGGAGAATTGATAGTTCTCCTGGATGGGAGATGAAGCTGCCTTTTGACGGGGTGCCAAGAAGGCATGACATCAGTTTGTTTGTACATAGTGGACAATCACTGTACTGTTTTTCCTCAATAGTTTCATGTTTCTTTGAGGGAGGAGTTGTCATGTCTTGTGCAGGTCATCTGGAGCTTGTGTTATGAGCAGGTCATGCATGAGTTGGCTTCTCCCATGTATGTCAGTTTTTAAAACGATACTTGTGTTAGCTGCTGTTACTAATGCATGCATGTATTGAATTACCATACTGCATTCCATGGATATAAGTTATTTGCCAATTTAAAAAAAACACAGCAACAACAGAAAGATGGTTTCCAACCGTGCTTGCATGCATTCTGAAGGCTTTTTGTGGAAAACAATGTGTGTGCTTTGGTCTCTGAGGAATTCGTGTTCTGCTGCATCCAGGGTGTGTGAGTTGAGTTACAGATGTTAGAAGTTGGCCTGTCAGAGTGCAAAACTAGAAGAAGATACTGGGAGGTGTTGTAGAATATTATTTTAAGATGTGTTATATTTGTTTATGCTGTGGAACATTTGCTTTAATGATGCAAAGATGTGTTGCATTCCTTTATGTTGCATTTGTTTAACTCTGTGAAGCTGTGTTACTTTGCCTGTCTAAACACCTGATGGTCTAATAAAGAGCTGAATGGCCAATAGTGAGGCAGGAGAAAGGATAGGCAGGGCTGGCAGGCAGAGAGAATAAAGAGAAGGAAAAATCTGGGAGGAAAAGAAGAAAGAACAAGAGAACAAGGAGAGGAGGATGCTGGGCGCCAGCCACACAGCCACCCAGCCACACAGCCAGCCACAGAGTAAGAATGAAAATAAGATACACAAAAGTAAGAAAAGGAAAAAGCCCAGAGGCAAAAGGTAGATGGGATAATTTAAAGTTAAGAAAAGCTGGCTAGAAACAAGCCAAGCTAAGGCCAGGCATTTATAATTAAGAATAAACCTCTGTGTGTGGTTTATTTGGGAACTGGGTTGTGGGCGCCCCCAAAAGAGCAAAAACATCCAACAAGAGGGAGGTGTTGCTGGGGCTGTCACCATTACTAGGGCTGTTACTGCTAATCTTTTCCTCCTTGTCCTACTGAGGATGGAATATAACAACGTAGCGTAACTCAGGGCTGGGGTCCAGCTCAGTGGCACAGCTCTTGCTCAGCATGTAGAGACCCTGTTAGCACATTAATTTTGCTAAAGAGAAATAGTGATGGTTAAAGGGTGGCAGGAAACATCACCACCACCCATCCTTAAATGTAAAGCACCACATGAAAGCTTGGCTGTAGATTAGAGAAAAGGGGAGAAGTGAGTTTTGTGGAGGCCGTTAGGGGAATGCTACTTCCTCCTGGTAAAGCATGGCCGTTTTCATAACTTCATTGTTTTTCTCCCTTGCTTTAATTCTTTTAACCTGCTGTGTTACATGGTAACTGGTCCAAAGAATAGGATAAACTGAAGCTCTGGCCGTGGGTGGAGACATGACAGTGAACCATCCAAAAGATCACAAGATTGCTGTCAAACAGGAGGCTTTGTAGTAAAGAACAAAGACATTCCATTGTTCTCTCCTGTAAAAGTCAATCCAATGGGACTGCCAATCACTGGACAGGAAAACGCCTCTCAGGAAGG
>LZPO01109619.1:0-16313 GCA_001675575.1 Neotoma lepida
ATAAATCTGGCACTTCCCCAGAGAACCCTGAGCAAGGCTACAGCCAGCATGTACTGAGGCCAGTGGATAGCATTCCACCTCTTGAGAACAACCTATACCCTCATGAGCAAGCACATGTGGTTGAGGGTCATTTAGGAGTCAGGTAAGCTACTAAATGCCATGCATGACTCACATGCTGCAGTCTGATCTGTAAATATTACATGGTAGAGTAGTATATCTCGCCAGCCCTCTTTAGGCTCTTACACACTCTGATTGGAGGGCTCAGTGCAAATAGTTTTTAAGACTAGCAGTTGTAGACCGACGTATTTATAAATTATTTTGATTAACTGAGACAGCTATATGTTTCAGTGTATGTTCCTTGGAACAAGATTATCACCAGGGGAAGTCAGAGGTCTCTGAAGTTTATGTGATCTGAAATGTCTTAATATCATTAAAACAGGGATAGGTTCAAAAGCATGGTCTTGAAATGGTGAGAGGCCATTGCATTGCCTGTGGGCCCAATGCATGGTGAAAGAGGATGGGGGGGCAGAGGCAGGGGGGTGGGTGCAAGACATTTGTTCTTAACTTCCAGGAAACCCACTCTAATGCAAAGTCCACATTCAGCTGGATTCACGTGCATGGGATGATGGTAATACTTAAGGTGTATGTCTTGAGATATTAGAAATTTATACAACATATTAACCAGATCAAATTTCTGAAATACTTTTTTTAGCAAGTTATGTTCATGAAAGTTAAATATTTGACATAACAGGAAAAAAGCACGTTTAATATTATGTGGGTCAGATAGTAAACATCTCTTCTACATATGGTTGAAATTTCACTGAACAAGAAAAAGATGCTGCTATATTCATAGAAAATAGCATTGCAACAGAACCCGTGAGCATCCAGAATCACTACAAACATTAATTAGTGTGTTTTCTACGTAGTCTTTATGAAAGTCAGGCCACATCCAAGCCTAACCAGAAGATGTGGTAGATGAGATCTAAACTAGAATTCACTCTTGGGTTTCTTCCTCTCGTGTCCTCTAATTTTAATGCTTTTCCTTCAAATTCTGTTGAGTTTGACTCAATTACTCATTCTGAAAAGTCCCCACCTCCTTGTAGTGTTCAAAGAGTTCTCAGTCCTGAAGTGTGATGACCAAAGCTCGTCCACGGAAGAAATATTCGGAGAAGATGAATTCTGCATCTCACCAAAAGCTTCCCTAACAAGATCCAGTCTTCAAGGCTCTGCAGTTACCTAGGGAACCGCACACTGACTTCCACTGGGTAGAGCTTTTGCTGCTTGGAGAGAGCTTCCCACTTCTCCAGACAGGTTTTCTTTTTCCTTTTCTTTTTTTCCCTCATAACAATGACATTAAAACTTTGTACTGTGGCTGAACGTGTCTGACAGGATAATATTTTTATAGAAGTTATCGGAATGAGCGTTACAGTAACCTTTGACCTTATCAATAACCTGATGGACAGGGATGATGGACGTCTGCTCTCCACCAGCATGGGTCAGTTTTGACAAGGCCTTGTCTGTGGACGTGCTGTCTGTAAGAAATGATACAAGAGATTTGGTTGCAGGATGAGCTGGTTACAAGCCCCAGGCCGTGACACCCAAGAAGCACACTAAGGAACAGAAGTTCCAGATTCCCTGACAGGTTAGGAAATGGGTAGCACTCTGTTCCCCCTTCAAATGCACTTTTAATATTCACTAAATGTCAGCTTGCCTTCAAGTAATTTCTGTTGTGGCTTATGTAAGAAAACATTCCCCCAAATGCCATTTTTCAGAGTTAATGAATAAAATAGTTGAACATTTTTTTTCCAATTGCTTTCATGTTTATTTTGATTGACATTTACTGTCCAAAAGCATTTAAATTAAATTTTATCAAAATTGTTTTTATGACAGTCTCTAATTTACATATTAAGTAGAGTGTAGTGAGTCTCCTTGCACCTGCGAACTTTGAGGCATCTATATTTTCATTTCTCCCACTCTATATTATTTGTAAAACATATCTTAGATATCACATCTTTTTTCATGAGTATTTCAGCACATTTTAACTCAGTTTTTAACTCATTTCTGACTTTGAGGTACATATATTTTGGAAAAAAAATCCTTCAAAATTGGCTCAGGTAGTGCTCTGAAAGTGAAAACTCATACCACTCTTATTATCTATGTAAACCTTTGTGTTTCTATAAATATAATCAACATCTATTTTCTCCTTCCTGATATACTTTGGGAAAAGTTTTACCCTCAAATTACCCAAATTACAGACTTCAGAGTGATGATAAAGGGGAAAAATGGCCTCACTTAGTCATAGTTTGTGAGAGAGACAAAACACTGATCTCAGTAGCCAGAGCTCCCAAATTGCAGTATTTACATCAAGCCTTTTATGTTTTGAGTAAACTGGACCCCATATGTGAAATGACCTGTAAAATTATCAATGAATGACCAAGTCCAAGTCATCTCAGTAGTATCTGCTGCTCCACTACTGTTCTGTATCAGGGCAAACACCAAATCAAAAGAGGCCTAACACAGGAAATGGCAGTGTCATCTCATACTAAAGGAACCCAGAGGAAGAAGAGATGATTCATGGGAAGATGGGCAGATGGAATGACAGAGTGAAGCATGTCCTAGCTCTGAAAAAGCCTGGAGAAGTCACAGACAAGCTCCTGCCCATGAGGCTCTCAGCAAGCTGGTTGATTTTGTGCTTCCTTCGGGTTCAGAGATTCGCTAGCCACTGGTTTTCTGTTGAGGATTTTTTTNAATTAAATTAAATATAAATAATGAATAATTTGTGTTTGATGTTTTTTAGCAAACCACGAGTCCTCAGAGAAATGTTCAAGATGCACCCTTTCTGCTTCCTGAACAGTTTCCAAGAGCATGTATTTTTAGAGACTGTAACTGGCCCCATTCCAAATACATGATCCCATTGGATGGTTCTCCATACTCCCATAGAGCAGAACTCTGTGTGTATGAATACATCTAATACATCATATACATATACAATGTCCCATAGCTTCTAGTTAAATATCACATTATGAGTAGCAAAGATTTAGATTGTGTATCTGAAAACCAGGGGCTAGAGATATGACCTGATATTTGACATATACCGAAGGCTCAAGCAGATAAAAAAATCACCACCAAGCAGCTTGCAATTGACAAATTTCTCATTCAAGACTTCTACAAATGTACCATGATGTACTCAGTAATCCAAAAGACATTGAAAAGTAAAAAAAGAAAAAAAGTCACATTATATAAGAAAAGTTTATTAAGCATTTCCTTTTTTTTTTCTTTTGTCATTGTATTAGATGACATGTGACCCATTCTTCTGGAGCATAGTATATATGGTACATTTCTTAGAAGGCATGGCTTGCACACCCCATGCAGAGAAGAGCCAGCACAGCCCACTACTAGAAATTTCAGATTCCAGCTCAGTGCAGGAGTACCATTGTGCTAGCTGAGAAGTACTGTAGAGAATAAGCCATTTGCTGGTGTGGCAAGAACCTTAGCTTAGTCCATGCAGACGTTCTCATTACCTTGTACAAATTCATGCATCCAAAAAACAGCAGTATAAGTTACCTGAATGTTCCACTTTTGTTGAAGGAATTCTCTTAGGAGAAATTATCTACACCATAAACATATGAATGTCCAGATCAATTCCAAGAAATAAACCAACTACGTATTTTTGAGGTTATATGGAGGTTTTTTGCGTATCCCAAGCCATCCTCAATAGACAGCTATCCCACTAACAACTGGTATGGATTTAGACTTGCAAATGAACTGTAATTCGAGTGTTTGCAACATGAACAAGCACAGACACTTCACATATCTCATTCCTTTTTGAGAAAAATGTCAAATATTAGTCTTTTCTGTGCCATTCACCTCTGCTCCTATGTAATAACTAAGTGGAATAAACATTTTAAACTTATTTCTTTTACACTCTTAGATGTATCTTTAGGAATGCAGTGTGTGCCAAGACACTACAGCTGTCTGTCAATTAGTATCTAAAACCAGAAATCCTATCGTTTCCCTTTGAAGTTAAAAGTTTAAACCTTTCACTTATCTCATTATCAAGTACTGTAAAACATTATTTCCCGATTGTCATCAGGACTATTTGTGTATATGCTTAGTGTCAGAACATGTGGCCACAGTAGCTATGCTGAAAAAAACAGGACACAAACAAGAGCAGTGTTTCTGACAGTCCTTATGACTTTAGGAGTATTGTGTTCTCCATTGTTTCATGTTTTATTAGCTAAAGGGTAGCGACCACTTACTGCTCCTCATCATTTCCAATGGCTAAGGACTTAAGTCTTAAACAAAATACACATTTCATATCGTGCTTCTTCCTGTCTCCATACAAACTTGCTGGTTTCATCCAGGCAAGCTTCATATTGGGGTTGGAAATGCTTTGCAATTTGATTTCTATATTTCTCAATAAAAATTACTTTAACAATGAAGCATCACAATTTCAAAGAGAAAACTCTTTCAAGTTAAACTTTGAAGTTATAATGACAATGAGCGCTAGTGGTATCACAGCTGTAGACTAGACACAGTTGGGCTAAAAATATTTTAAATTTAAAATTGACAATGCTGATGGGTAAAATCTTCAGGTGAACAGTGTAGTTCATGTAACTCTACACTCACCCTCTAGAAGGCACTGGGATCCACCAGTCAGTGTAAGTCAGTTTTGAGATGGAAATGGCTAAATGGGAAACAACCAGGGGTCACTTTACATGCCCAAGAAAGACTCACCGGAGTGGCTGTTTCTTTTGAAATAGGTGGTGGAACTGGATTTTGATTTGGATGTGAGATATGTTGAATTGGAGCCGATAGAACTTGAAGATAAAGATTTCCCCAGGTTATCGGAGCTCTTCTTTATGATGTTGGTAGCTGTCTTGCTCCAATCTGAAAGCACAGGACTTTATTAGTTGGCTTATAGAAAATACAAGCTGTCCCAGAAATCCATCGCTGTGTCATTTAATCTGTCCAGCACAGTCAGTTTCCTAGTATACTCAGTGACTTTAAGAGACTGACATGGAAACAGTAAGAGGCTAGGGACAGAGAATTATCTTGCTCTGACCCCATGCATATGGTATTTAGTATCCCACTTCAATATTCTATAGGTGAAAAGCATTTGCAGGTGTTTAAAAAGTCAATGGCATTTTCATTCAAATGTTATGTATCCTAAGAACAGTCTCTTCACCTAAAATTCAGTTGAGAATCTAAAACAATGGCAAGGTGGATCTACTATAGGGGAACCTGCAGATATGAACTGTCAAATTAAACATCAAAACTTGAGCAATTTTTTAAACCTGACCGGGATTCCTGTTTCTTCTCTACAACATTCAAAGATGGGGTCCAATGTTGAACGTTCCAAGATTCCAACTCAGCGTCTTCACATATCCTGTTTGTACAGCACTCTCGGTGGGTTTTGCTGCTCTGACAGTGTAAGGCAGAATGCGAATGGTTTCAACTGTTTCTCCAGATGAAATCCACTCAACCACATATGCTTACCTGAGTTGTCTGCTAGCCGGAACCTGCCACAGCAGAGATGACGCCTCCACTGTTTTTGAACGTTCTCCTTCATTGCACAGTGGAAGATAAATATAAATAAACCTGTGACCAGAGAACATGGGAATATTTAAGACAAATGGCACATTTTGAAGGATAAATATTATTAAGTATGTGGAATTATCTTAATATTTTAGAACTAAGACACTGAGGGACAAAGATCTTAAGGAATGGAATCTTAGTGTATACAGTAGGCAGTTTAATCTTCTACAGAAGAACACAGAGGCTTGGGTAAATTCAGAACAAGTACATTGATCTGATTCTGTCTTTCCCTGTTCAGCATGCCTTATAACTTAACTACACTCCTAAGATTCAACAACCCTTCTCATCTTTGACTTCATTCCCTAACACAAGGTTCCAACCTACACAGCTTCTAGGGCATCTTGCCTTGGCTGAATCTTTTTCATTTCAAACTTCAGATGTTCTTAACAGAAGTCCTGACTATGACCCCAAACCACTTGAACATTCTTCTGTTTCTCAGTGCATCAGGCTTGTTCTCACCCAACACCATTTTGACCACTCTTTCTTCAGATCTTTTAGTACCAGTCTCCTGCCTCACACTAGCTATTGAGTCCCTAGAGAGGCCACTGTCTGAAGTTAGAATTCATTCTTAATTTAGTCCCTACTCGTCCTCTTTTGTGCACACTGATCAGTACATGGTGGCCTTATATTCCTTGTATGGTCATTTGTTGTATGATTATCTTTTACTATCGGACAATAAAGCTCCAAATAGAGTTGTTCGTCTGTTTGTCTTTGTGCTATAGCTGTTCCTGGAATGATGCTAGGAATCTTAGAGCGAATGAATGAATGCTTCCTTAGTGAGCGAATAATAGTAACCAGGTTAATAAGATGAATTCAGCCTATGTTCAATAAGTGAACTTATGCTCATTTTAATGAGTGACTTGTGGTTAGAAGTAGGGAGTTAAAAATAAGACACATAAAATAAAAATAAAAATTAAAAAAAATAGTCTGTGTAACCTTGTTCTACAGTACAATTATATAACAAGAGATGGCATTGCATTTTTTAACCAGCTCTGATTACTCTAAACACATAGGCATCAGAGAAGTTTAGATTAAAATCTGACACATCTCCTCTAAACTTATATGATAGAAAAAAGTTGTATAAAAGCTCCATTTTCTTCTATGAGTTGTGCTCAAAATTAGATAATAATCTTTAGAAATGAGAACTCTTAGTAAAAAGTTTGTTTGAAATTTCAAAGCATTATATTTATTATAGAAAAAATTAGTATTTCCATGCTAAGTCAGAATAAGAATCTCCTTATAGGTCGTTTTGTTCTTTGCAGCAATGAATTTAAGCTTCTCATGTGAATTGAAGCTAATCAAACAATAAATGTGGTAACAAAGTCTTTTTCAGAAAAAAGTATATCTTTTAAAGTTCAGCCATGAGAAATGTGATTGAATCCATGTCATATTCTAAGCCTTTTTTAGAAAGGATTATTAAAAATGAAAATAAGGTGGAGGTTAAGAAAGAAAACTGATCTGTACCCCCTCATTTTTGTTTGTTTGTTTTTCAAGACAAGGTTTCACTGTGTAGCCCTAGCTGTCCTGGAACTCTCTCTGTAGACCAGGCTGGCCTCAAACTCACAGAGATCCACCTGCCTCTGCCTCTGGAGTGCTGGGATTAAAGGTGTGTACTACCACCATTTGGCTCTGTATTTCCTCTTAAATGCTGAAGGTTTTCCCCATATACTTAGATATCATGGCACCAGAAGAAGTTAGCTACACAATTTTAATAGGGTGTCCATAAGCGTTTCAAAGAATCCATTCCACTTCCCACCCAACCTCCATCCTCTATCCGTGTTTCCTTCTTTGAGAATATTCATTCCACCTAGGAAACATGTGGCCCCTAGATTTCTGCAAAGAGCTTCATACTGTGGCTGGGGTAGTGATGAGGAAGCGTCACTCCTCTTGGTACCTTCAGCCTTACTGAACTGAGGCTTAAGAGACATGCCAGGTAAGTATGAAAGCCCATATAGCCAAAAGATTGAATTCAAAGTTAAAGATTTTGCTTCATCTTGATTGGTTAGTGCTAAGTCCATGAGGCCTTCCTGTCACAAAATAAACAACAAAAGCCCCAACAAACAACAATAAAATCAAACAAACACAAACCAAGAGCCTACAGCTATCCATTGTCCATTTTTGGTGAATTGAAGCCTCGCCTCAGAGACTACCACTCTAAGGAATCCAAGCCAGAATTCCTTAGCAACAGTTGCTTCACCTTGCAAACTGCCTTGATTATATATTCCACCTACTTGAAACCACTCCATGCTAGACCAGCAATGGATTTCTAGGCACTCCTTCCCCTCTCCTTCCCCTCTCACTCAATACCTTCTTTAACATCCATTTTCCACTACATACTCCATACCAACACCACTATTGTGAGAGAATTCGAAATTCCTTAATTCTCAGTAAACGTGGTGATTTTTTTTTCATTTTAAATTAGTAAGATTTCCAGCTGGGTTGAAGAAGGAAGAAGACTGTGATGCATGTGGGGAAGCAGGGCTACCTATAGGAATTCTGAAAGTAGAAAATGTAACAAACTCTACCATATCACATCCTTTTGGAAGTTGGGCTAGCTATGCTAATACAGTACAGGTATGGTGAATGGACAGTAGAGTATTTTGAGCCTGGAGCAAGAAAACAGTCTAAAAAAATCTTATGAAGGAGTAGATTTGCTTTCTCACTCCTAATCCTGTCATTGAACTCAGAATCTCAGCACCTTAGAAAAGAAATAAAAGCCAACATTTAAATTCGGGAATAATATTCATCGTGGATTATATGACTTGCTTGTCCTCTTGATCCTTATGGAGCTATGTAACTATTTGGGGGAAAAGATATTTTGGCTAGAAATTTGACTCCCATGTAGAATTCATTCCTTTTGCTTGACTCAGGCTGAAGCAAGGCTTTCAGAAGTACACATAAAATGAATAGCTATTTCTCAGATGTTGAGCCTAATTATCAAAAAATTTAAAACTAAAGTCCAGAAAGAGTTTCCCTAGATATGAAGGAGTAAAGTCGAAGTCAGTATGAGTGGCCACCTGTCACTGTTCCCGAAGGCCTCATTTGAGTCCAGATGGAAGGGAATATGATAGTTTTGAGTGCTCATCTCTGAGAGTCCTTTAAGATCTAAAGGCCATTGGTACTTTCCAAAAAAGTAAACAATAAATTTGGACAAAAAAAAAACATGAAATTCACCTTTTCTGAACCTGAATGATAAACCTATAGAAACACAGAGGAAAGTCCTAAACATTAATATATCATTAACACAAATAATTTCAGGGTTTGAGATGGGGTCAGGTGAGCAGCAGTGGGTGATTGATGTATTAGATCATGACTATAAATTTTGGTGTTTTGATGGAAAAATCAGTCAATAATTCATCTCAATAATTCATCAAACCAGCTATTTGGGAAGAAGAGGCAGTGTGAGCTACATTCTTGACCATTTGTGAAACAGCCTAGATGGCTTCTAAACTCCTAAGTCACTCTGCACCCAAGACTAACCACTTCCCAGGGTCACTTGTCACTCAAACAAAGCCAGCTATTGTTAAGTTGGGTTTATGGCTGTTTTTGGAAATTTGTTTTGGATCTTCTTTTTATACTACAAAGACACCCTTTACAAAATTCTTTCTCTGTGGCACCAAATGCCCGGTCAAAGGATGAGTAATATTTCCTTGCAGTGTGTCATGTTTCATCCCACTTGATGTTGTTTCAGTGTCTGGAGTTGAAAGGTGGGTCATCTTTGCCTTGGCAGCAATAACACATGTGCATTGTGTGTGTTGCTGTGTCACAGCTTAACTTTCACGAGGCTGCTAACCGGGCAAGGGAGATTCTGCTGGTTTCAATTTAGTGCATCCCAAAATTTAACTTAATGTCTTAGTCTGCCGATGGGATTGAGATTAATGACAGTTCCTGTTGAATAACAAATTAAATTCTCATTAACTTATTAAAAGTGTATTTGCTAGTATTTTAATAAATGGAGGTGGATATTCACTTGCTAAATGAGGAAACTGACATGAACTGAGGGGACAGTTAAGAAATTTGCTTTAGTTCTGTTTCTATAGAAAACGACACATTTTATACTGTGTCTCCTATTAGTGTGCTCTTTAATTTTCATATATATATAATATTAGTATTTCATTGTCAGATGCAAACTGATCTTGGGAAAGTCATTAGTTTTTCTTACCAACAGTTTACTTATTAAAAAGGAGACTACGTCCTCTATCTGAAGTTACTGCTTTTCAGACTCACAAGTCTGATAGTAAAACCACAGATGATAGATGAAAGTATTTCATTAACTTCCATGCACTACATAAATATACATGATTTCTGTTGCTTCAGGTATCTTAATGTTATCAATGTAATTAGTAGCAGATATCTCTGAGCAGACTGATAATCCCTTTTTTGTTTCTCCCTGGCAGCTGCTGATTGCAGAACTAAGCAATGCATTTATTATGCTCTCACATTTGGGTGTGTAAGAGGGCCTGGTTGTACTTGACTGTTAATAGATACTGTTGTCTTTTTTCTGGAAATAGAAAATGGAGGATCAAGTTCCAGGTATGAATTAAACTTTATACTTGTTGAACTTGTTAGGAAAGTCAAAATTCTCCACATGTTGGAGAAATATAAAAGGTGATGGGATCATATAGAATTTAGAGTAGTTGAATCAAATCATTCTTTCTGATCCTCTTCATTTCAGAAAAAAATAGAGAATTTTCCCAGTTTCATTGCCTAATGGAGCTTACTTTGTTCCTCCTTTAAAAATAAAGCCTCTTTATGTAACTCAGAATGACCTAGAACTCAGTATGTTTCTGTTCCTGCCTTCTGAGCTCTGGGATTACTACCACACAAGAGTCTACATGCTTCTAATAAAGCATAAAGTTCCTTTTTAAAAAAAGTATCATGTTGAAGGTAAAAACTAGCTCACCAATAAAAGCCACTAAAAATTTATATACTTTTGCAGGAAGTTTTTATGGCCTGCCTGGTGAAATAATTGCCCATAGAGTCATGTCCTCAGTATCAAGGTCTTTGCGTTTAAGTTTTTGTTTAGGGGATGTTTTGAATATCATTGGGTGTGGATAAAATTGTTCTAAATGTGTATGATTTAAAATTCCATCTTAAAGTTGGTGATTTATGAAGAACACTGACTTGATGACAGCTGACATTTTTTCCTCTCACCAGGAGACCCATACTAGGAAAAGTATCCCAATTCTCACTAACGGAAACGGAGCTGTACAGACAGCTGTAGCTGCTGAAGTACTGAGGCTGCCAGGAAATTCTAACAGTGAAACCAAGGTTGGGCTGGCAGATGACTGTGCCTTTCATGTACAATCCTGAAGTATAAAACCATGGAATTCCTAATGCGAGTGGACACTCTTGTCAATATTTACTTGGGCACTGTTATGTAGTGTATCATGAAAGAGATTAAATAGAGGAATATTGCCTTTGCTGAGCTGAATCCCTGTGTAGATGTGTTCATACACTACAAATTTAGCTTCCAACTTCAGGATATACTCTTGAGACTTATTATTTCATATATTCATGATAACAAGCTTGCATATTTTGTCTGTTATGAGCCAGAATAAATTTGCCAAATTAGTTAATGAGTATTTATGCCAGAGGTATCTCAGATTGGATCTAGGCCATGCTTGAGGCCTCTCCTTTCCCTCATCCAGCAATCCATCTATTTAACAATCACTGAACATCTACTTTGTGGCAAATGTTTCAGTTCAAAAGCTAGAAGTTGCAGGGTGCTGAGTAATACTTTCCTTCAGATAAGCACAGACATCTTAGATATGGCAATAGGGAACGCTCAGTGAGGTGACTGAATTTTGAGTAGTATAACCCTGCTTTCTACCCCAGGTAAGACTTGTTTGGATTTATTTAGGTGTTCTACCACACATTCATAACTGTACAAGCAGTGGGGTAGCTTCGATAGAATCGATAGTGTTCTCATTGAAAATAACCCAGGCTATGAAGGTCATGGTGCTGGAGGCATATAATCCCAGCACTCAGGTGGCAGAAGTAGGACTTTGAGTATGAGGCCAGCTGGGACTACACAGTGATATAGACACACACACACACACACACACACACACACACACACATGCACAGAGGAGGGGGTGGATATTTCAGACTATGCCATTTAATTTCTTAGGGTGTGCTGTGCTCATGGTGCTTCAGTACACAAAAGAATTTTGTCATAAGAATGGAGAATGTCTGGAATCTTAAAGGATGTTATCAAAAGACTTGGAAAGTAGTTTAGAAGCCTAACATGTGTGAGGCCCTAGGTTTAATCCTGAGCACCACAAAGCAAAGAATGCCATTTAATTTTCAAGATATAACTGACATGAGTCCATTTAGAGGACACTAAAAGTGTGTTATGGAATCAAAATTATGATTGTATGGCCAGGTATGGTGGTGCATTAGGCAGAGGCAGGTGGATCTCTATGAGTTAGAGGCCAGCCTCTGGTCTATATAGCAAGCTCCAGACTAGCTAGGGCTACATAGTGAGACCATTCCTCTCTGTCTCTCCCTTTCTCATATATATATATAATATATATATTATATATATGTATATATATTATATATATAACATATATACATATATATACACATATATCATACATATATAATTAATATATTATATATCTTATATTTTTCTCCAAAACAGAGCACATACATTTGATAGATTGAGTTAATTTTTGTATCTTATAAAAAGACAAGTTTCTGAATTAGAGTTGGATTTCATTTTTAAACCTGAGTTGCTTAGGAGGTAAGGTGAACTACTCCACCTGTGCATGGAAAACCTACGGTTTGCATGAAGGACAGCAGCAGCAGCCTGAACTAGAAAGAAGACAAAAGTTGACTGTGCCCCCTTAAACTTCTATTAGGCTCTCAGCTAACACTTCACACTGCTCCATACTCATTTGCATGATGCTATATTTATTGAATACCTGCTATCTACCAGGCACTGTTCTAATGTGCCGGGAATATATAACTAAAGAAAGAAAAGTCAGCTAACTCGGCTAACGTCCTACCTCTTTACCATCCAAGAGCTTTTTAATGAATGGCCACTTGTGCCTGAAATTATGCTCGGCACCTACAGTAGTAGTAGAAACTGGACCTGTTCTGTCCAAAGGGAAGCTGTTTGCAAATACGATCAATTTAGAAAGCAGCCACTGCTTGGGTACCATTTATCTTACCTTGTAAAGAATTGAAGACGGAGAAGAGGTACATGAAAGGGATATTTAAGGGTCCCCAGGCAAAGAAAGCAAAACCCCANGTCATGCCCAGCAGGAAGGTCAGGCTGACCACACTNCGCAGGTTCCTTAAAACCTCTTCTCTCAGGGTCCGGTTGCTTCTCTTTCCGTTCCTCCCACAGATCTGTACCATGACCACAATGAACATGGCAACATTCAGGAAGAACATGACTCCAAAGTACCCGGCACAGCTCACATAAAATACCACGGGATCCTGAATCCAGCAGCTTAAAGGAAAAGAAACAAGAACAAGATAAAAGAGTTTGGCTACCACGCCCTGTTTACTCGTGACTTTCCTTGGCTTGGTTTGCACAGCTTGNGGAGTTCTTTCTGAAACCCCTATGAAAAGTCTGCTCATTTCCGTGGACTTGACTTTCTGCTTTGATCCTTTCATAGGTGGTTTTTCATTCNGGTAGTTTTGGATGGCTGCTGTCTTGATCTTGTTATTTAAGTCAATGTTAAAAAGCAATGGAGGTTGCTTGTTGAATTCTGGTTGATATGAGCACAAGCTTGTTTAGCTGGTTCTAAANCACATCTGACCCTCTTTCTCTTGTGTGTCCTTACTCTGACAATGGGATTTTCAGCATTTAGTTTTGCTGTCCTTTCCTGTCAAGAGGTGTCTGTGTTGACATCATTCCAAAAAATAACATGGAGGCTGAAGTCTGCTAAGAGATTTTTGTGAGAGCTATGGTATTACAGCTGTCTGCTTATGTCCATGTGAAGGAAGGCAGGAGAGTTGCTGAGATGTTGGCCCTGGTGAGTTTTAATCACAACATCAATGCTAGTGATCACCTATGTCCCTAGTTCCTTGCCATCTATGATTAGCAAATTTATACTTTGTCACATTGAATTGGGGATTCAGGATACACAGCAATTATTATTTATATAACTCTTCTAGATGGAGCAAGACATTATGGAATTAAAAGATTTGTGTATAGATGTTTCTTGCACATAACTATAAGGCATATGTCNACTATAACACATCTTCATTAAGAGGAATATACTTGATTTTCAGAAATATATCAGATAATAGATGGAAGAAAAATTCTAACTATTCTGTGTTGCAAAGTCTGACATGGATAAAGTTGAAAAACAGGTGTCCCATTGTTTCTTTAAACTATGGCTATTCTTAAGTACCTAAAAAATTCAATAATTTCAGGAAATTAAATTCATCTTCAAATGAATTGTCCTCATTCTGGCTACTGAGGTAAATGCTTTCTTGAACATCCTCCGNTCTTAGAGCTCAACGTGATTTCCAGCATACCATGAATGTTCACTAAATGAGATTGCATGATGTCACAACTTTAAACAGAGCTTCAAAATCCTATGACGACTGAATAAGACAGATTTGCCAGTCATTCATTTAAAACTGATTTAGTTTAAGATTTAGTNTTTCTTGTAAGGGTCCCCTAAATAACACTGCNTGTCAGTGGCACTAGATTTTCTTTAAACATGAAGTTTCCCAAAGATCTTGGAATTCTTATTACAGGTGCAACTTGTTGGAGTTTCATAATACTGCTTCAGAAACACAAAGAAGGAAAGGCCATGAGGGATGAGAACTGATTAGGTATAGAAGTGTTATCTATCCCTGAAGTTTACACAGACATGACATATTGGAGTCTCACATAATGAAAAATATTCATCAAGTAATCAGTAATCCTTCAAATCAATAGATACTGATGATCTGCAATATGGTTGATGAGGTACATGAGAGTTNATTGCTTAAATAATATAATGACCTTAATCTCAATAACCTCAGNTTGTGAAGGACATTTTTTTCCCAAGAACTCATGGATATCCTTGTTGTCTGCAAAACGCTTATATTGGCATTGGGTCACTTCTGCCATTGCCAATATGAATGGTTTGAAGGAGGCAAGAAAAGTACAGAATCTCTTCAAACTGAGTAAGTCTTCTAAGTCCAGAAGAGAGCATCTCAGGTGTCTGAACTCCCTAGACCACATAGTACAGTGTTATTAAAATAAAGGCAGCTCTGAGCATTGAAATGATTAATCTGTGGTAGAAGGACCCCTGACANATTTTCACAGGTGAACTAGAACCTGTGAAATTGGAGTATTTTTGCCATCATGCTAACTTATATTAAACTTTAGGAAACGAAGTACATATCCCATCATGATCTCCCCCGCAAATGTGCATCACTCACAATTCATCATCCTGCTCTTTCCCATAACTCTCTTTTCCATACACTTCATTTTGTTTTCTGCTCGCCAGAATAATTGACACCACCAAGGCAGGCAGACCTGTTATAAAAAGATCATGACATTGAAAGCTCTCCTGAAGACTCTGGGACTGCCTCATGGGACTGATACTGTAGGAAGGGANAAAAAGAAAACCCTTTACNNCAGAGACTCAATTTTCTTAGAATGGCTAAGTTGGTTGGNTAAAACAACAATAAAATTCCCTCCTTAGTGTGGGACATAGTGGGACATTCTAAGTGGCAATAGTTAAAATGTACTCTTTAATGATAAGATGCTTTCATCTTCATCTGGGTCCAGTGATACTCATTGGAGATCTAGACCCTGATTCTATGGAATGCAGTGCCAGCCAGCATGGTTGTGTAAATGATGCTACAATGGGCCACCAGAGTTCAGAAAGATAAGGTGAATGCAGCTGCTTTTACCCTTTTTAAAAAATATATGAAACAAAGCCTTTAGGAAAAGTGGGGGTAAACAGCGAGTGTATGATGTCTTCTTTGCTCTTAGAGAATCTACAGTAGTACTCCTCTATCTGCTTCATTAAACCAGTTCATGGCTCCTCAGTTCCCCAAGAGATCCTTGGTTTTTCTCATGGTGCGGGGGGGATGTGGAAAACTAAGGGATGGCTCAGCCTTGAATATTGCCATCTGAAAAAGATGTGTGATTGAGCTTTAAGATGCCTAGCTTGACACAAAACCCAGATAAAGAAAGTCGTTCAACAAAAAAAATTCTAAACAAGCTAATATGAGTGGCCTTTGGCTATCTGACCAAGGATTCACGTAAAAAGCTAAAGGCAATACTTTTGTAAATCTCTTGGTTGACACTCTTTTTCTGGATTCCACAACGGGGATGAGTAGAGCTTGGTTTTTAGGTGGCTACTATATTTGGAAGCATAATGGGCTGTCAGTTGCTTCCTTAGCCTTGGGTGGGCTGGCGCTGGGCTCAGGAAATGAGTTTGTGGTGACTTGGGAGCTAAGGCTTTTAGTGAATACTGGTGAAAATTTCAAAAACAGACAGTGTTGGGGAACTGAGGATGTCCCTTTCTCAGGATTTTCTTATCTGATGCATGTTATTAATCACAGTTTTCCTATGGGTCTTAGAGTACGATGNACAAGGGTGTTTGGGGGAGGCTTACCCCAGCCAATGATGCAGAATTTTAGAATATACCGGTGGATGTAAGTGTTAAACACTTTGACGAGTGCAATGTACATATGGATGGCTTCCAGCCCCATCCAGGTGAAGGTAGCCAGGAGGAAGAAGTGCA
>LZPO01109621.1:0-16285 GCA_001675575.1 Neotoma lepida
TGGTTCATGTAGGGGCTTCTGACTTTTTATGTGCTCTAGCGCTTCTGAGAAAAAATATGAGGTCATTGGGCAGTGGGACAAGGTGGGTTTTCTTAGAACAGTGACATTCCACTGGTCTGTATTTGCTAGATTTGTGAATTTACAAAAGAATTCAGCAAATGGACAATCTCCATGCTCCTGATCAAGGGACTCATTGCTCTTATAATAATTAATGAAACGAGACAAAAAGCAAGTATGTGTCATCTTTTTTGGCTGTTACCCCACATGTAGCATAGGTCAGCCATCCTTGTCTCAAAATATGTAAACAGAAAGAAATAGCATGGGAAAATTGTAAAACAGAACAAGATAGCATCCACAGTGTGTTGATGAAAAGCACCAAGCTGAAAGAAAATACACTTTCACATAACTTCTATCATTCTGCAATAAGAGCCCCAAGATGCCTTGTTATCACATGAGTTGCCTACCTAACCTTCACATTTGGCTCCCAGTTCTGAAAGGCTTGGATGGGATGTGTGTTCAGTAAATGTATTGTATCTCCCAGGAACGCTCCTTCAGAAGTATTTCTAACACTTTTCTTGGGTGCTTCACGACTCCTTCATTTTCTGATGCCACACATTAGCCTAAATAACAGAACTTTGGTTTCTCAGTTTGGAGAAGGAGAAGTTCAAGATCAGGGTAGCTTAAATGTTTTGTTTCTGAGAAATTTCTCATTGTCTTGAAGATGGCTGCCTTCTGGCTGTGCTTTCTCTNCACACATATATCCATGCCTTACTTTTGCTCTATATACATACATCCATGACATCTGTGGTGTCTATGTGTCTAAATTTCCTTCTCTTATTAGACCAGAGCTCATCTTTATGACCTTTTAAAACATGCTTGTCTCTTTAAAAGTCTCATCTCCAAAGGTAGTCACATTCTGAAATACTAAGATTTAAGACTTAGCTATAGAAAGCATATGACAGTGGAGAATGTAGCCCACAGCCCTGTATACATTGAAACATCTGGTGATCTTGTAATAGCAGGCATTTATCTGCCTGAGTACTTTATAATGAAGACCAACTATAAGCAGGGTTGCAATGCTAACAGCAAAACCAGAGCACATAGACTTTATTTCAGCATCTTTTATCAGCAGCTTTGGGAATCAGTAGCACAGAAGCAGGAACATGAGCCTAATGCAAAATTAGTGGCTTAGAATCTGCTATTATAACAAAATACCTGATACTAGTTAATTCATAAAGAGCAGAAATGCATGACCTTACAGCCCTGAGGATCGGAGCAGTGCAAGGCTGAGGAAGGCCAGGCCTTTGCTTACAAAATGGCGCCGTGTTGTTGAGTCTCAAGTAGGGATAAATCCTATGTTCCTTCAAAGACAAAACCATACCCACTTCCCTTCATCTTTTCATAATTTTGTTAATATCAAAGAGGAAGGATGATTCTTTGTAACTTTGTGTTCTTTTAGTAGCTTCATCACATATAAATTTAACTCTTAGCATGTCAGTATGGGTGACATGGTCAGACCATAGCAACTAGCCAAGAAGATGTTCTTCATTAAAGAAAATGAATGAAGCAGTCACTGTACTGCACTTGGAAGTACAGGAAGATGCAGAGGGGTAGGATGTCATTACACTGTCAGGTTTAGTTTCTAGGTAAACCTGCAGCATTGTAAATGACAACTAGGAAATGTCATAGTTTACATGTGTGTGACAACAAGCGAAAGGTCCACTGGCTTTTGTTGTCATTTTAGGAGGAGCAATATGTTACTTAAACATACTACTCTTTACATCAGCAAGAGTCTAAATAAGAGCTAAAACACTTCCATAGCCTTACCAATCCAGTGGCCATGAGGACCCCGGTTATGTCATCTGTAGCAGCATGCTCTCTAACCCATCACAAGGCAAGAGGCCAAATGTGGGAACCTGGAGTGGATAAGAGATCTCAAGTGCCATTTTTAAGAGTACAAATATATGCTAGGTAGACCCTGCTACGTCCAAGACCAACTGAAAAAAAAGTGGTAATGTTTACAGTTTTTACAGAGAAAATATATCTGCGATGACATATACAGAGATAACTGAACTGCCACCACACCGAGAACTATTTTAAGAAATTATCTCCCATAATGGTGGGGACTGGTAAGTCCCAAATCTGCCAGACACATTGGCACTTTAGGAATTCTTGAAGTAGTTGTTGTCAAAATCTTATGCTCAAAGGTCATCTCCAGGCAAAACTTCCTTTTCTGTTAAGGTCCTTAATCTTATTCTTCTCCCTTTTCTCCCCCCTCTGCTGTCCTCTCCCCTCCACTCCCCTGTGCTCTCTTCTCCTCCCCCAACCCCACACACATAGAGTATTGTCGATTTTACTGACTCTGCTCCTTAAGTGTTCCTCACATCTAAGAAAGAATTTTCACATCATCTATGTTCTGCTGGCCCCGGGTCTCACAGCCTACCCAAGGTGAAATATGAAACTAACCAGCATGTGTGCTAGGGGAAGCTCCTGAAATTCAGCCAACAAAACCTACACCATTCACACTGAAGACTAAAGTATTGGAAATTATAGTTTCAAAACTTTTTAGAGAAATCATAATAGTCACTGTTGGAACTTTAAAATCTAAAACAACAGATTCAAAGACAGGAGTTTAGGCTGCCCCCAAGGAAGTCTTACACCCGAGGAACGTGGGTACATCTGAACATGCAAATAGGAATAGATGTAGCACTACAAATAATATATGATTTACCCTGGCTTCCGTTAGTGATCACTGGGGGATACTCATATTTGGCATTGCAATAGTTTATTATGAGACCCATTCAGAGCCAAAAAATAGAACTCATGTTTTCCCAAAGTATTTGGAATTTCATGTTTTTCTAATATATCTACAAAAAAGTTCTTAAATTTAGACTATTGTAGAAAATAGAAGATGAGGAATTCCCATAAATATGTGAAGTATTCAATGTATTAGTTTGTAAATCTTTACATTTTTTCTTTAGTTATTATAAAAATATAGTTTTTGCTTGCTTGTAGCTTTTCTGCCTAATGGCCTACCGAGCTACCCACTTTCAGTTTTACTTTTTAGAATACATTTCCTCAAAATATAAATCTTATATCTTTTATTCTGCAAAAGAAGTCTAAAAATGATAGCTTGGTAATAACGTTGCTCATCAGTCATGAACATATAAACTTGAGTCTAATGTAATCACTCCAGAAGGGTTTGAAGTTAAAAAAAAAAAATGAAATCTAAAATGTCTGCATACTGTGGAAAATTTTGTCGATGCAAAGGAAAAATACCAAGGCTCTTTACATTCTCAGTCTCATAACCTCTGTGTGCTGCACAGGAAAATAGGAAAATAGTCAGTGTCTCTCATGTTTACTTTAAACATTAAACCAATGTGAATTTTAAAGCTGGAAGAATCCTCCACAAACTGCTTTCAGGTGGCATTTGGCAAATCACACCATTCTTTTTGCCCCATCCAAATGAGATTATTGCTCAGTAAGAAAAACTGAGGAGGCAAACCCTGATTATCATNCTGGTTAAGAAGTGCTTTGGCATAGGTGAAACACCCTTAGGGTGTGGATATGTGAGACTATCTCCAAGAGGATTAACTGAGCACAACGATTCTCCCTGAATTTGGATGACGCCATTCCAAGGGCCAGCTGCATACTCCTCTTCCTCTCTGTTTGCTTCCTGATCCACCAAGAGGGAGCCCACAGCATCCCTGTGCCATGGCTTCCTAACCATCATGGGCTAGATTCCCAGATCCTTGAGCCCAGCTAAATCTTTCTAGGTTGTTTCTTCTCAGGTACCTGGTCACAGCACCAGAAAGACAAGCAAACATGTCCCAAACAGAAGTACACAAAAATATTTATGCAAGCCAGTTTTCTTCCAATGAACAGTTTTAAGTAGGTGGTAGCACTTACTACCCACACAGATGCCCTTAGTTAAGTACAATGTTCAGCTGTTGCTCGTAAATTTATGTATTTTNTGTTTGTGTATATTTTGGCTGCTTGTGTATCTGTGTACCACATGTGTGCCTGGTATACCAGAGGAGGCTAGAAGAGGGTGTTGGATATCCCGGAACTGGAGTTCAGAACCACCATGTTGGTGCAGGAAATGAAAAGACANTGCTCTCTTCTGCTGACAAATCTCTCCAGCCCTGCTGCTCATTTTTCAAAGATGAATTTTCAAACTGTTTTAATTTTTCTCCATGCTGCAAACTGAACCAGTGGCCTCCTTCATATGAGGCAAGCCCTCTACCACTGAACTTCCCACTCCATTCCCCTTAATATCAAGGAATCTTCTTTTTGTTTTTCTTTTCTTTTGTTATTCGTTGGTTTGATATTTGAGACATGGTTTTGCTGTGTCTCCCAGGCTAGTCTTAAGCTTTGAATCCTCCTGTCTCAACCTCTCTGAGTGGTAGGATTACATGTGTGAACTACCATATCTCCTCAGATGGATTTATGTATCTAATGTANTGTATCAGTTCTATTTTATTTTGTAGTAGTGTGGTGTGATAGACTTCTTAGTCTCCATATCTTTTGAGTATCTATAGAAAGGTACTCCTCTACTGGAATGGAAGATACTGACAACAGGTGTTCAAATATTACTGATGGAAACATCAAGCCCATTTTTTAGTGTGTGTGCTATCAAGGGGACACAGAAATTCATGAAAGAGGGCATAGCAGGTCTGCTGCAGTTTTGTCTTTTATGAACTATTCGTGCATATAGAGGGCCCAGATTTCATTCGGTAATATTTTTTTTATGAGGTTGAGGGTAGACAGAATTTTGGATTAGAGATTTCAATAAAATAAAGTCTGTGGTAAATTTAACAAATGCCACTATATTTTGTTCACATGGTGGTGGTTTGTTAGTGTGATTGCAAAAATAACTGCAGTATAGCTCAGCATAAGCAATAGTCTCTAAAGATGAGACACATTGGAATCAAGGGGAATGACTGTGACCCATGACACTGTCCTCGTTTGATGAGATCAGAACCCTTAAGTGTTTCCAGTCTTGACTCATTGTCTTGCCCTGCATTTTCAGTATGTATTTTTTCACCACTTTAATTATGGTAGAGTTTTTAGCTGTACAATAGTTTGTAATTATTTCTCTGAAACATTGATTTGAGCCTTGAACACATAATTTTTTGTGCATCAATGGAATTAATTCATTTNAATTGTTCATAGACAATTTAAATGGCTGAGTAGAACAACATTTTCCTTCTGTGATGAGAGTAAAGCTTGTGAACTGCCCCACTGGTGGGTCGGAGCTCACCCCTCACCTCTTGTTTCAGATTATCACAGAGTCTGTCACCTCTCATTTGACATTTAAGCAAATATAGTGAAGAAATGAATGCTTGGAGAGGTAATCAGGGTTCCTTATAACCAGGGTGGTCAACATTTTAAAGATCAGTCCAACAAACAAAAACAAAACAAAATAACAATAACAAAACCCGTTAACTCTATTTGATTTAAAGAAAGGCATTTTACTTTGTAGGCATCCAGATTTTACTTCTAGCTGTGGGGCATTGGAAGAATTTCAGCCAGACCTCAGTGAGAGATGAATGTCAGTTATGCTCTGAAAAACCCCCTGCCTGAGAACAGCACTGAACTAATTTTGCTCTTGAAGAATAGTTAATTGGCTACCTGTCATTCCACAATGAGCAGACTAGAGAATCTTAGTTGAAGGTGTCACAAATGGTGTGGCTGCCCTTAGGATTATTAATTTTTTTTTATTTTTATTAGGTTCTTCATCCTTTGCTCAGCTCTCACCCTATCACCTACGTTTTGCTACCAGAGAAGTAGTTTTGTTGTTGTTGTTGTTGTTATTTTTTTTTCTGAGCAAAGCACTGTTGAGATTTGGAAAACTGCCCTAATGCATTTGCTCCTTCATCTCAGAGTGACTTTGAAGGAAAGCCTGGTTATGAATTGAGAGCTCAGAGCTCTGTCCTGTGCAATCCCTGCTACATTATTTCAGCCATGGTTTTTTATTGCTTCTTAGGAAATGGATTTTTTTTTTTACTGTGGATCACCTTTCCCTGGGTTCTGTCCACTTCAAATGAAAGAGAGAAAAGGGGGAAAAAACAGACATTTGTAATCCCATGGGACTATGAATGGAGGAAAATTATGACCAAAGACAAGCATNGCTCACTCATGCAACAGGTCTCATGATTCTGTGAGCAACAGCTGACCTCCAGGCCACAGCTTTCATTCTGGATTCCCTTCTACAGATTGCAATTATTCAGTTGTTTGAATGTATTTCGCTGCAGTGCCTTCTATCCACCAAATATGACTTGTTCTGAAGTCTTTTCATTTCTCCATCGGTGCCACCCTCTGTTTGTAGGAAAGTAGTTTACTGCCTGATCAGGTAGTTCCCAAGTCTATAATACAATTGGTAAATGAATTTCTTGTCGCAATAGACTTGTTCAATTCATTTAACACAATAATTTGCAATAACAGTCTTTGGTCTTTTTCCTGTTTTGATCAGACTGTGTTGGATTAATGTATAGCTAGGAAAATTCTTGACTTTAAGAGACACAAAGGCAAAGAGGTATTAAGATCGCTTAGGAGAAGCATGGAATGAACATGAACAGTCTCCTGGGTTTGGGGAGAGTAGTGGTTGGTGGGCTGTGCTCAGAGACAAGACGTGTGAAACTATTTAAACTTTCACGTCTGTTGTGACGATGAAAGTCGTGGCTTGTATTCTTGGTTTTAAAAAGGCTGCCTTGTCTATACTGTTTAAGATTTATTTCTGAGAATATAGCCCTCAAGACAGTGTAATGTTTGCTTTGAAATAGATTTGATGTTACAGATAGGTGAGGATTTTGATCTTTAAAACATGAGACAAGCATTATAACAAGAATGAAGTGGAACAAACCACACTCCAATGGAGAAACTTTAACTTTTAACCTTAGGAATTAGTTTCTGCATTATTGTCATTGGAAAACACACTATGCCTTAGAGGAAATATACCATATATAATTCTCACCACATTCTTTTATCTTCCCGTCATACAGTGTCAGCAGCGCTGTATATTCAGAGCTGGTAAGATGATTGTCTGAATGTGACATTATCTGATGACACCCAGAAAGCCTTTAAACATAAAAGATAGAGTGGAAGGCTTCATTGCTCTCCTTGGATGATATCCCCCTACTCCCCTGAGGTCTAAACAAGATTAATGTTCTCAACTGACATAATGACACCTCAGGCTGTGAAATGACAATACAGTATATGCAGAGCGGGAGTCAGAATGTGCCTAATAAAATGCATCACCTTAATTTTTTTTTCTAAATACTATTAGTTTGATATTGCTCCGGAGGTAATGATGTTCAACTTGTAAATGTGTTACATAAACCATTTTGTTTATACACTTACACATACATATTGGTTTTCTTTGAAATGATAAATCACCTCACATTCGCTGCCATTCCTCTATCACAGGAAAGAGTTGGCATTTTGTGTTCTCCTCAACTCAATCTGGTGAGCTTTGGCTGAATAATTTTTCTGTTTAATGTACAGTAGAAAGTGCCTTTTATATCAATGTCACCCCCAAAAGAGAGGGACACATGTGAATCCTTAATTCCCAGTGATCAGAACTTTAGTCCATAATCAAAAAAAAAAAAGTAGCAGCATTTCTTATGATCAGTAGATGCAAGGAAGCAAGATATTAGTTTCCAAATGAGCCAAGCTAGTAAGGAAAATTGCCGCACATATGACAGGTCCTGAATAGCGGTGGTCANATGGCAGACCCTGAGAAGTGCCAAGATGTCAACTGGGAAAATACTACAGAGGTATTAATGTGTAGAAGAGTAGTGCCAAGATACCACTTAAATGAAGGGAAAATCTAGGCAATCCAAGCATGTGGTTTTCCAGACATCTTCAGTAGGAAGCACTATGGGAATATACTTCATGTAGCAGTCATTCACCATCTATCTATCTATACCAAAACATCATTTTGATAAGTGATAGTCTATGCATATGCAAATTAGCTTGGCTTTTAAACTTTTCTATCAAATAGCTCCAATATTAGAAAGTAATGATGGACTAACTCTAGAAAAGTTGTGAGTATAATGTGACATTCAACTGAAAAATGTTTCTACTACAACTTAACAATTTGTGTCAATTTTACTCTCTTCCTTCTGGTATCTTAGTGTGATCATTCCCGACATCCTTAGTATTTCCCTCCAGACATTCTTAGTGTTTCTCTCCAGACATCCTTAGTGTTTTGAGCAGGTGAACTACACCCACACGTATTATGCGGTTTCTCTCCTGTCCATGCAGATGTGCAGATAGATGTCTCTGAGGAGTGTGAATGTGGTGTTGGAGTCTGAATGGAGGCTCTGTGACTCTCCATGTTTCCACTGTGAAGAAGAATTGTTAGCTGAGCCCCAAATAATGGGCAAGGCACTTTTTGTGAACTGATACATAGAAAGGGGAGGGCCTTCAAAGCTGAAGAATTGTGCCTAAACCAGCAGTTTAGAGAGTGTCTAAAATCGGATGGAACGATGACTAGTGACCGCATTAGTTGCCTCACTATTCAGACTAATGATTTCAATTTACAACCATCTAGTGTGTTAGTGATTCCTTCACTCTGAGAGCCATGTTTTAAAAGTGAGTCTTATTTATGGGATTCCTGGGTGTGTGAAGGAGTGGGTCTCTGGTTTTTATTCCTTCTCTTGGACTTTTTTCCTTCTATTTCTTTTGTCCAATTTTTTTGTCCAATTGTTTTATCTTATTATGTTATATTTTATTATTATCACTTAGAAGCCTGCTTGCTTCCCAGTGAGAGTCAGAAAGGGAGTGGATCCAGATGGGAGGGGAGGTGTGGAGGAACTGGGAGGAGTAGAGGGAAGGGAAGCTGTAATCAGGATACATTATGTGAGAAACAATTTATTTTCAATAGAAAAGTGAGTTCTTTGAAGAAACATATGAATACTTACATTAATTCATAGTTAATTGAAGTTTATAAACATTTATAAAGTAATCATTGTAAACAGTATTTTGATATAAACAAAAGTGTTTATTATTGGCTTCAGATGACAATTGACATCTTATATTGTCTTCAGTGTCCATTTGAGTTCTGCATTTTATTTAGTTTTCACAGTGTCAGGAAAGTCCTAATTCAGATACATAATATGTTACTGAAAAAACATAATTAATAGTTTATTTGACATCCAAGGATAATCCCTTATTAAGCTGAGGGTATAATAATTAGAAAATGTTGTTTTCTTGCTGAAACACTTAAGTTTTACTGCTGCTCTCCAGTGCTAACTGTCTGATACAGGTGTGGGTGGACTAAACCAAAAACCATTGCTGGGTACCATTTTAAAATAGTGACACATGCATCATCTTTTTCTCAGTGTAGTGTTCCAGTAGAGAAAATAGCACACATGTTGGATTAGAGGTATTTTTCTATTGTCTCTTCAGCACTAAATCAGAAAACTCATCATTTATCTCATTTTTTTTACTGTTTTCTAATTTACTTGAATATAAGTTTTCAAATTATATTCTAATGATCCAGTAACTTTAGTTAGTATACACTCTAATATCTCCCATTTCATTAGTTTTATTAATATAAACCTTATTAATGTAGGTAATATGTTTCTCTTATTTTGGCTAAAGGTTTTGAATTTTTTTGAGGAATCAGCTCTCTATTTCATTACTCCTTTGTCTTGTTCTATTTGCATCCATTTCAGTAATTTATGACCTGATTCCTTTCTGTCTGCAGGTTTGTGGTTGGGTTGGTTCTCAAATAAACAACTTAACGATGCACCTGAAGCTCTTAGGAAAACAAGAACAACCATCTTATCTTTAGTAGTCCACCTGTAGTACATCTCATTTCTAACGGCGAACACTGGCTTCTAACAAGACATTCTCAGAGTCACTGCTGGAATCGAAAGACTGCAGGTTACACAAAGCACAAATAGTGGGAAGTTATCTCACACTGAGAAGGTGTTGAACTTAACAACCAGTAGGTGTGAGACCCTGTGCTTACTCCCACTGCTGCCTTAGCGTGCTCATAATAGGCTTCACTTTGTAATTTTGATCAACTAAGTTAACCCCTCCATCCTCATTAGCCTAACCAAATACTAAGTTAATTCTAGTTTCATTTCATGGTATTTTTATGAAGATTGGAAGGGTTAACAGCTATTAAGTTAATAGCTAGTACTCCATTATATATATAGTGTATTTGATAGGTAGACTTAAGTCGTAGCCTTTAATGTTCATGATTATGATTCTTATTTGAATGTGGGATCTGTTGGGTATATATAATTGAGATATAAAGAAGTTGAGGTCTTATGAGATTAGGGTAGATTTTGAATCCAATAATCTCTTTATCAAGAAAAGAAAGATACAAAATAAAATAACCAAGTAAGAAAAGACATAACTTGAAGCCATGTTAATTCTTCATGATGGAACATCAGAGATGGCCAGCAACCCTCAGAATATAGGAGATAGGCAAGGAATAGTTTGTACATTGTAGTCATTGAGGGAGCCAACCCTGCCAGTGCCTTGGCTTTAGACATCTGGTCTCCTGTGCTGTGTGATTATATAGATACTCTATGAGTTATGGTAAATAATCAGACAAGAAAAAGAAATAATTTGAAAGAATGCAAAGGAAGACATTTTTATTTATAGATAGTATAATTGTCATGATGATTCTACCAAAAATCTTCTGAAACTCACAGTGAACCTCATAGTGTCATATACAAAATGCTCAAAAAGTTTTAAGAAATGTAAGTGGATAATATATATGACAATTGTGGATAGTTTGAATTATAAAGAATAAATGCCTTTTAAATAAGGTCTTATAATGGTTGTAAATGCTTAAATATAAATCTAGCACAGATTTATTATATAGAAATTATACAATATTAATGAAACAAAAAATAAGTATCTATCAGTGTAAATGAAAAAGTACTCTTTATTAATAGAATCTGCCATGACTTCAGTTTTAATTAATCAAAATTCTTTAGTTGATGTCAATGAATTGATTCTAAAAAGTTTATAATAGAGGTTCTAGAATACCTAACATAGTACTGAAGGAAGAAAGCAAGCTGGCAGGCTTTTACTCCCCAATTTCAACTATATTTAAAAAGCTAGAGGAGTCAAATGGTGTAGTATGAGAGAAAGAATAGACTCATATGAATTTAGCCAAGTGTTTGGCTTTGTTTTTCAATGTTGTAGTTATACCACATTGTACAGCAATTACATTCTTTTCCAGCCAATGAGGATTAAAGCATAATTTTATAGCAGCTATATATGTAGTCACTTCAGACTACAAGTAATCACGATATCCTTCAATTGGTGCATGAATAAACTTTGACATAGTAATCTGCCCCTTCTTCACAGGGGACCTGTGTTCCAATCTCTAAAAGATACCTGCATCATAGATAATACCAAACCCTTTCTGTGAATTTTTTCTTCATTAATTTATAGGTTTATAACAATAAGATTAACAACAATGGTAATAAAACACACAGTTGCAACTACATACTATAATAAAATTGCCAGCATGGCTACTCTTGCATCTGGAAGACATTATTAATGTGTTACTAGAACATAGCAGCCACAGTGACTGCTANGTGGCTAGCTGATGGCATTATAGATAGCATGGCAATTCAGGATGTGGGGATGATTTATGTCTCAGGAATATCTGGATAGCTTGGGTTGTCTTGTCATGTTACTCAAAATGCTATGTAATTAAAAGCCTTTGATTGTTTCTTTTGGGAGCTCTCCATTTAGTACTGCACATCTTAGTTGACTGCAGTTAAGTGAAATCTTAAAATGTAAAATTGCACCTAAGGTGTTCATGGAGGTGGGGTCTTTATATGAGTGCAGTGCAAAGACAGTCAGTAATTGAAGGAATAAAAACCAGACTGACATAAGAACTTTCAGTNTGAAGAACCTAACATGAAGTTACAGATATAATTCTAATAAAAATGTCATTTTTTAAAAGGGTAAACTACAAAGACAATGTCTTAGGATTGCCATTGTTGCACGATGATAACCAGTAGAATGTGTCTGTATGAAGAGGAGGAGATTCACTGTAAAGAATTAACTTGCTAGGTGGCTGGCAAGTCCTAAATATGTAGCTCAGGCCTGAAGGCTGACAGTCTGAGGACCCCAGAGAAGTGACAAGAATCCATAATTCACCCCCGAGGAGCCAGCATTCAGCTGATGTCTAAGGAGCTGGTCCTGCAGATGAAGTCTGAAAGCAGTCGTGCAATGAATTTGTTCTGTCCTCCAGACCCCATTTTTGTTAGGTCTATTTAGTTATCAAACTAATTGGCTGAGCTATAGAAATACTAAGAAGGGCAAGGGCACTGAATTATACCAGCTTCACCAGTTGACACCATAATATCAACTAAGAGCACCCTCTATGTTGACATACAGAATTAACAATTCCAGTCAATGGAGGCCAGTGGTTGACCCAGGTTTCAGGGCAAGACATTAGNATAAGAGAGGCACTGGAGGTTTCTGAAGGCATTGAAACACTAGTAGTAGGTTGAATGGTGACCCTCTAACAAAGAAATAAACACATGCTCATCCTCAGAACATGTAAACATGACTTTACATAGTTACATCATGGGTACAACCTTATGTAATGACATATACTGAACTTAAAAGAGTGTGACTCAGATGAACAAATGCCATGAAAGGTAAAGAAAAGGGTAACTTGGGTTTGTGTTAGAGGACTGCAATGAGTGGATCCTAAAGACACCTGAGCCACACAGTGAAGGTCAGCATTGCACTGGTAACATGTTCACTTGATATTGCATGAAAGTGGAAATGTACCTTTCTGCTTTCTTACATCTCAGCTACATGTCAAATCTACTTAGGGGGAAACACCAGAGAAAACCTGTTACCAGGATATTCTACAGAATTCCATAGGAGAATTCCCCAAACTGTCAANAAACTATATTCCAACCAAGTTTATATCCCAGAAGAAAGGAATGAAGGGGNCATGAAGGCAAAGGAAAAGTGACATTGGGTAAAAACTAACTCAAATACATCAGATTAAGGCATTTGGTAGTGTGTCAAGATGCTCTTTAATTTTAACAATACTCATAATAGGAAACTAGATTTTATATAACTATGTACTCTGGGACAGACTGCAAATTTTCTGTAGAACTTTATGGTTTTCTTATTTATTTCTTATTTATTTATTTTGTAATGTTATTACTTGGGCATTCTATTGGAGTGGACCTGTTGGGCTGTCTTAAGGAAGGCCAGTGTAGACATGGCCAGTCTTAATTGTGTTTGAATGACACAGTCAATCCTCACAACATTCTGATGGCCAGAGTCTGAGGTGAGTGGATCTGAAGTGTGTGTATCCTGTGAAGTGCTGCAGTCAGAGCCTTCCTTTCTCTTTCTAACTTTGGTGAGTCACAACTTTCCTTAATATTTTTTTGAACTTTCAAATGCACCGCTCCAATGTCTGCCTCTGTCTGTACACCTGCTTCTTGTGTTACTCTGCTTTTCACATTTTAAGTGACAGTCATCATCCTTTCACCCACGACACATCCAAACCTATNTGATCTCTTCNTGTTGTCCTTACCTTTTTATTGCCTCTGAAAAGAACCTTATTTCAATAAAGTCCCAAGCAAANACACAGAGGTTGTTACCTATTGGGAGGGGCAACTATTTAAATCATTTCTAACAGGTCACAGCTGTAAGATATTGAAGTACTTCCATGAGTATGGCGAAAGAAACTGCCATGAAAACACANTAGTTTGCAGTCCAAATGGGCGCACAAGCAGCCTACTGAGCATTACAATTCTCCAAGTAATGGTTATAATGATAATAGGAAAGAGTTATTAACATGCAATGGTTGTTATTCACTGATATGAGTGTTCTGCCCCTGTTCTCTTTTAGTTTTTGTATTTTGATTATTCTTTATTGGTAGTTGAGACCATGGCCCCAAGACTAAAGAAACTTGCCCAAAGCTTGGTGGCCATTAAATTCCCAACCTGTGTTAACAGTGCTTACAGCAGTTAGTTACCAAGCTGCATCTCAGACATTCTCAGTCTACAGACATGGGAGAGGATGTTTACATGAAGGNTATTATGAGCTTCTTAGTGTGAAGACTTAGTCTTTTAGCTAGGAGGATGTTCTGGCATAGACCACTAATGCTTCCTGAATTTCAGGATTTCAGGTAAAATTCCATCTTCGTTATCTAACTGTCTTCTCTTATACTCTTCCTTTACTAATTTCCATTCCCTCTTGACTTGCTTATTCAGGTTACACTGCCGTAAGTATAATCTCCCAATTACTCCGCCCCATAGGGGCACACGTGCATTTAGAGCCCTTTAATTTTTCTCTTCCCCAAAGGCTTAAAAATGGACTCTTAGTAATGGAAAGATTGGTAAATTGTACTGTGAAGAAATGAAGCATTTCCAGAAGCCATTACAAATAGGGAGAGGCAAAATAGACGTGTGTGATGAAGTAAGTGATTCAAATAGAACAATTACCAGATGGCAGGAACAATTACATATTCATAGTTCTGGCCAACAGCATTTGGTAGATATAATTACCTTACAGGTGTTAACTGCCCTTGTATCCTAGAATGAGACATCTCTGAGCACTAGAGAGGCACAGTTAAATGACGGATGGTCACAAATTAGCAAACACTCCATTGGCTCTTTCTTTCTTTCTTTCTTTTTTCTTTTTTCAGACATGAACCAGAAAGCTAAATTCAGTTCTTGGAGTCTAATGCTAAGTTCACAAAAAGTGAAAGTTAAATGGGAGAGCAGGTGTGGTGTAATCTTCACATTGATTGCTTGGGTGGGAAATACTGCACATTAAAAGACATTTAAAATTCACTCAGCATTTGCAAGGTACAAAGTCCAAACAGGCAATCATTTATGGAAAAGGTAGCAGCTGTTATGACTTATTCCTTTGAGTCTTTTTTTTTTAATTGCCCGAGTTTCATATGTAAAGCAGTTCTTTTAGGCCACCTTTTAAAAATGTTTTCTGTGTGTGGAGAAGTTTCTAGCTAAGTTCTTCATAGCCTTAAGAAGATTAATATAGAATATGATTATAAAAATGTGTTACTATTTTTATCTCTGTTGATTATGACAAAAAATTATTTGAAAATCTAGAAAGTCTANTATCTAAGCACACACACACAAATTAGGTCATTCAGACAATTTTACTTTATTTTCATTTGAGTAAGAAGATAAATGTTTGCTTTCATGTAACATTTGAATTTGGTGGNATCTTTCAGCTGAGGAAGTATTGCCCCCTACTTAGAATATTTCCATTAAAATAGGGAAATAAATATATATATATTTATTTGCTTTAAAGATTTCCTTGTCTGAATCTGAATTGGCGCTTTCCTCTGTACTACAGTTGAGGGCTGATATTTATGGCTGTCCTTTGCTTTCTTTAAGCTGTACTTTAGAATGGTTGTTGTTTACCAAAGTAACTTTTAACAGCTACTTTCTAAAGTTCCTGCCCAAGTGTGACTGTTCTGGGGGTTTTTTATTCTAGAAAGAAATTATAATTCTAAATACTTTCAGTTGATTTGTGCAAGCCTCTATTCTTCCCTTCCTCATCCTTTCTCCTGCCCCCTCTCCTTCCCCTGTTCCTCCTCCTTTTCCTCTTAGAGATGGGAGCCTAATTGTGTTGACCAGGAGGGCCTCACGCTCTTGAGCTTGAGTGGTCCACCTCACTCAGCCTTCCACGTGCGGGGGCTCTAGGCCTATGCTACCTTTCCTGTTTCCTAGTCTCACTTTCTAAAATTGATTTTTTTTCTGTTAGCCCTACATAAGAAACAGAGTGTGGATTGGTTTTTTTTTCCCTAAAACTGAGAATAAAAAAATTCTATTTGATTAGGTTACTATTTAAAAACATACTTTGGGGCATTCAGGTTTCAAAGGCATTATACACAGAGGCAGGATAATAAAAGGTTAAATGTTTATGATGCCATATTATTTTATTCACCTGGAGTGAAAAATGTATTTGTAGTAATGTACATGTGACTTCCCTGAAATGTGCTATAATTTTCCTCTAACATTATATTCCCTATGATAATGATGGAGGGTATTTCAGTGCATTGAAATACACCTTAAAAAACTAAACTGATTTCTTCTGTTTTGTAAGATCTTTTCCAGTAATCCTGATTGCCTTTTCATGTTAAAAATATGACACCTTTCTGCTTTGGTCACTGTGAATAATCAGTAAATAAACTTCCCACAAGCATACATAAAAACACATATTGCCACATATACAAAGTGTAGTCATTGGCCCAAACATTGATTCTTCTCATTTCTAGTTTATGAGTCTGTTCATC
>LZPO01109622.1:0-16274 GCA_001675575.1 Neotoma lepida
AAAAAGATAGGTATCTAGTTCCCAGAAAGTAATCACCTTGTTCTGTGGTAAACCTGTCTTCCATGAACAACCTCAACAATTTCCTTACCTAACTCCCACACAGCATCTCAACATTACTCCCACCCAGTATCAGTCTAGGGCCAGATGCCAGACAGCTGGGGACAGCGTCTGTTTCTCAGAACCTGCTGAAGTGCCTGGGACTGAGCAGGTCTGAACTGCTTCATTGGCTTCAGATTTCCTGAAGGATGCACAGTGCAGACTGTGGCCTGGGAATCCTCCTCACTCTTTCTGCCTCCTGACAGGCTCTGATGCAGTCCCCCATGGTCCACATGATGCATCGCGCTGCTCATTTTCATGGTAACTGTGGATAACTCTCTTCTTTTGACATCATTGACCTCTCTGTCTTGTCACACAGCCACCTTTGTAAATTAAGACATGAGCACAAGTCATTGAATAATGTAGTCAAGAGCTTTCTCCTATCAAAACCACTTTCTATGTATATATATATATTTGAAGACTGAATTTTCCCCTTCCACTCTCCTTTTCCTCCTCCTTCCACCCACTCCCCCACTCCTTTCTTTTTCTAAATTATGCCTTCCCCACTGGCTTCTCATTTGCATTCTCTAGAAGAATTATATTGGACTTATTCCTGTTTCTTACCTTTACTAATTTTTATGTTTTTTTTTTCAGTTGCTGACTGTGTTCATTAGATTTCAACCACTGTGACACGACACCCAAGACAACAGGGTTTATGTGAATAAAAGTTCGTTTGGCTCACGTGTTGGAGATTTCAGTCCATGATGGGTTATGCTCATTGTCTCTGTGCCTGTAGAGGCACAGTCTATCCTAGCAGAAGCACATGGAAAATATTTGATCACTTCCTGCTGCCCAGGCAGGCAGAGGGAAGAGAAGAAATAGACAGAGTCCTCTATTAGTTTTCAAGGCATGTTCCGGTTGACCTAACTTCCTCCCACTGGGCCAGACTCCTAAAGGTTCTAGTATCTCCCACAATCCATGAACTGAGGACCAACCCTTTGACACATGGGTCTTTGGGGAAAATCTTTCAAATCATCCCAAGATCATGGAGGAGTTTGGTTAGGGTTACAGGTTAGGGTTACAGTCTTGCTAAACTTCTCTCAAATTTCTTATGCATACCTTATTGAATGTTACATCTAGAGATGAGTAACAGTCTCATCTCGTTTGTGAAATTGTTGGTATTGCTGCATTTGTTCACAGTATTTTCAGGAATCCAATTATATGTAAATTAGCTCTCGGAGTTGCCTTTCAGCTTACTGTGATGGTTTTTTTTATTCTGAGACACAACTTAGATGCGTTTATTGATTTTGGTATAAGTACTTTGTTTTGACATCTTATATTTTGACAACCAGATTTTTTTTTTTTATCTATTTGTCCTCAGAATTTTTTGTCTTTGTTTTTGTTTCAAGCAGGAATCTAAATCTCCTTTCTATTGTTTTGTCTTACCTTCCTTCTGTTTTTATCATAACTCAATAAAAGTTCTACTTATATATGATTAGCCTGGTATTTCTATGACTGTTATGGCTTCATCATCCTCTTGTATGGAACTGTACCAAATACAATAGTTTGTCTCTAACTTATTATGTTTTACTTTTGGCCTCTTCGGCACGAACTTCTGAAATTTGCATTCATTATTTTTGTCTAAATCTGTTCCTTCCTTCCTTCCTTCCTTCCTTCCTTCCTTCCTTCCTTCCTTCCTTCCTTCCTTCCTTCCTTCCTTCCTTTCCTCCTTCCTTTCTTTCTCTTTCTTTCGTGTGTGTGTATGTGTGCACATGTGCATATGAGCACATATGGATATGCATGTACCTGCATGAGTTTATGTGTACCACATGCCTACAGGAGTCCACAGACATCAGAAGAGGGAGTCTGGTACTCTGGAAATGGAGTTACAAGCTTTTGTAAACTGACATCTGGGTGCTGGGAACTGAAGCCAGTGCTTCTGAAAGAACAGTAAGCATTTTTAACTGCTGAGCCATCATTCCAGCCCCCAATTCTTACTATTTGCCTGGCAAGGGAATTCATCAATTAAAGCCATTCCCTCCTCATTAGTTCCATGTACCTGTGCATAATAAACCCAAGTCCTTATGTGTTTAATTTAAAGTTACATGATAAACCATAGATTCCCCATGTGTATTACATTCACAGAGAGTAAAGGAATTTGGGGCAAGACTGCAAGTAGCAATTGTTAACAAAATATTATCTTTATTTTCTTTTTTATAGTAACTACCTAGTCTAGTAGAAGATAGAAAATTATTTTTTAACTTGAAGATTGCTAAAATTAAGTGAGGTAAGTTAAGATGAGTAGTATAGCTATATTAAGAATATAATGATGCATCTGTAAAATGGAATACCTTAGAGATATAAAATGATATTGCAGAAAATATTTAATAATGTTGAAAAGAGTTCATGCTATCAATACTAACCATTACAGCTAAGCAAAGATTCAGCTAAATAGTTTACATGATATGATAATTGATGCACATGTTGAAATATTTACATTAGTTCATGCTTAAATCTAGCCGGTGAATGAATGCACAGGTTATTTTCATTTCATTTATTTGACTTTGAAATTAAAAAGACAACTTAACAAATTGGTTGTAGTAAGATCATAATGAATTTTTTCAAGTTAACACATAAAAATTATGTGTTATATAATTTTTTATTATGTGTTATATAATATTTTTTTCTTCACAAAGCAAGAAGCCTTATGTAGCCCAGGGTCTGCTACAAAGAGAGCATCACTTATGGCAGTCATTACTGTCCTCTTGCATCTGTCTCCTTTCCAGCAGGTACCTTGTTGCTTTTCACTTGTTGCCTTTGGGGTCTCTTCCATGCATCCGGAATGAAGAACAAGCCCCTCCAGCCCTGGAAGACAGGTTTCCTTCACTTCAGAGCACTCTGTGTTTCACACAGGGCTTTGGTATACAGGTTTATTAATTAATAGGAACAGTTTTCTTATTTTTGTCTTTAAATGAATTTACATTCTGTATTAAAAACCTCAAAGAAGATGATTTATTTCCAAATTCTATAAGATTTGTAGACACAGAAAATTAAGTCATGGTACTTTTTTTTGTTTTTAAAACTTGACAGCATTTCAGAATTTTTCGAACTCCTCCCACCTAGCTGGCAATGGTTGTGGTTTCCATGTCACTACTTGTTTTTTTTTTTTTTAAATCATTGGTTTTATATTTAAAATCATTCTAGGAATCTCACTCTTGTTTTTCCATTGACAAGACCTAATGTCTGCCTGCTATAACCCAGATGAGGCAAAAAAAAAATGCAGAAGTAGCTTGCCACCCCACAAAGTGATCCCCTTCTGCAGTTAAAGCCATTACTGACTCTGAAGCACTTCATTAAATAAAATGACTCATGCTGATCTAGACTTCTAATACAATCCAACCTGGAATTCAGTTAAAACCGAAAGATTCTTAAATGTCCATCATTGGATGAGAAATAAAACCATTTTGAATTAGATCAATCATTTGAGTATTTGATCAATAGATCAAATCTTTCCTTTCTCTTCAATATCTTGTTTCCTCTTTGGATTTTAATAAACAAGTTTTCTAAAAATTCAAGCTAATTCATTACTTTCATTACTAAATATATAGAAATAATGAAATATTGGGGAATTTTTGTTATTAGATCATTGCTTAAAGAACTACCAAGGGGTATGTCTAAATCATTCAATCAAAATAATATAATTGAATGAGCACAAACATGTCCCAGCCGTACAGCTACTGAGAGGGAAAGCTAGATGACTTATAAGGCAATTTTTGCTTAAACAGCTCTGCTCACTAAACAATATAGCATTCAACACAGATTTACATGTAAAGTCCATCTAAGTTCCTAACACTATGTGAATCCAGGTGTCCCGAAATCATCAGGCTAGCTTCTGAAGTCTTCCATTGCATCTGAAAAGAATTGACCAGTATTAGAAGTAGAAACAATAGCACATCAGCATTTTCCTATTTCTTTGGTATATCTACTTCATTTTCAATGAATTTTTATTCTCACAGACCAACTGTAGACAAGTCTCTTTTTAACTTATGCAAATACTCTAGAGCCTTTATCTTCTAGGATATGTGTGTGGGTCAATTTCTATCAAGGTGACAAAACACAGGAGATAATCGCCATCCAGGGAAGAAAGGTTATGTTGGCTCATGGTTCATAGGTTTCAATCCATGATCACATTGTTCCATTACTTTTGGTCTGTGGCAGAGGAGATGGTTCAGTCAGTAAAAGGCTTGCTGTGCTGCCAATAGGACCTGAGTTTGACTCCATCATCCATGTTGAAAAACTGGGCATGCTGGTGTATTCCTGTCATTCTGCATTAAGGAGGTAAAGATAGGAAGATCACTGGAGCTTCCTGGACAGCCAGTTAGGCCAAAGTGTTGAGCTCTGGGTTTAACGAGAAACCCTTAGTCTAAAGAAATAAAGTGGATAGTGACAAAGGGAAACATGTGACATTGATATTTGGCCTCTACACTCATGCACACATAAGAGTCATTCACCCCCACACAGACACCCCCCCACACCCCCACACACATAGCATACATGTACCTGTACATACACACAGACACAGATACAAGTACATTCACAGCCAACAGACACACACACACACACACACACACACACACACACACGTGTGCAGAGAGAATCGTGGCAGGTAGCACAGTGCCAGATGTAACACAAATCTTATAAGATCTTATTAATAAAAAACCCAGAGCCAGATATTGGTGTGAAAGCCAAAAGATCAGAGGAACAGAACAAGCCACAGCCACAAGTTCTTACTGCTAGGAAATCCTCATCCCAAGAGAGAGCTACTTCCTGTATACTCATGCCTTATATACCTTTCTGAGCCCTGTCATCTTACTTCTTCTCTTGGCCCAGCTACATCACTTCTTCTTTCTGCACAGCTTTATCACTTCCTGTCTGTACAGACCTCCAGACCCCTATGATTAACTAGTGCCGGGATTAAAGGCATGTGCCACCACTCCTGGCTCTGTTCCCAGTGTGGCCTTGAACTCACAGAGATCCAGATGAATCTCTGCCTCCTGAATGCTAGGATTAAAGGCATATGCTACCACTGCCTCACTGCTCACCTCATGGCCTTTCAGGAAGCAAAGAAAGAAAGAGGAGTGAACAAGGTCTGAAAATTCCCTCCAAGTGACATTTCCAGGGATTGAATTTCTTCCATCTAAGCCCTGAATCTTACAGGTTCTACCACATCTCCAAGTGCCAAGCTTTTGGGGACCAAGACTTTATCACTGGGCCTTTGGTGACATTTGAAGCCCCAAATATAGGAGCTTGTGCAGCTTTCTGTCTGTTTAATCTTCCTGCAACACTTCTACACCACCCTCAAGAAACGTGTACTGCTCTGGGATAAAGGCTTTAACTGTCATTTCGGTCCTTTTCTCATCTTTTTCCATCTTCAATTTCTATGCAACAGTTCTCATTCCAAGCAATTTAGTGAGCTATCTCCTCAAAAGGCTTTGTATAAATATTTCTCAACTGCATAAGGCCATCTGGAAGCTATGCTGGATCTAGCAATTGTATATTTGAAAAAAAAAAAAGTCCTTGCCTTCAAGGAACTTAAAGTGACAGGAAGGTAAATCAGGCGATGGTTTCAGTGCAGGATGAGAAGTTCTCTGAGTGAAGTAGCCATACAGTCTCCTGTCCCAGAAAAGATGTATGAATCAGATTTGGCAATGGTAGCACAAATAAAGCCATTTGTCATTCTGCTTGACCACTGAAAGCAGTTATAACAAGTAGGAGATGAGTGTACACCCTGATCCCATGCAGGCAGGTTTCCTGCCAAGCACATAGGAGATGTCACAGCTTGCAAACGCATGCACGAGCAGCCCAACATCTTTTTTGCTTTCTTCCAACTGTCAATATTTTGTTGGAACTTAAGGATAATGTGAGTCTAGGAATCCCTCTTTGCTGCTTAAGCTCTGAGATGATGAGGAGAGTTCTAAATCCAACCAGGAAAAGCAGAACAGGGGAAAAGGAATCTTAGAGAAAATGACTCTAGGTTTATCTCATACATTTTCTCTACATTTCTCATCAAGATCTGAATAGGTGAAATACTCAAAGTTTTATAACCCCAATGTTTTTACAGGAGAAATATAGACGCTAAGACGTGATCAAAACCCTCAGTTCTTTATCATGAGTACCCAACTGTACTCGACCATCAGACCTCCCTGCTATCAACCCAGATATTGTAAATTCCTCTTCCTCAGAGGTGGTTAGAGCGATCTATCTGATCAGGCAGCATCAACTGCGAAGTTCTAAGTCTTACTGCTGATACTTTACTACCAACATAACCTATCTTCAAAATACAAAATAAGAATGACTTAAGACTTGGGGTCAAAATTCATTTCTCTGAATGTCGACAGAATCATCTTGTTTCAGGATCCATATTTGGTCACCTAGAATGATGAATGCAAAGATTGGTTTCCTCAGGAAGTTTTATATGCATGTATGTGTCTCTACCTATATATAACAGGTATATAGAAACTGGTGAAAAGTGTAGGCATGATCCATTTTATTCTGCTTCTATGATGCAGCTATACTAAGTCAACAGAACAGATTCCCATGCACACAGTAGCACTTAATTCCACAACTGTCCTAAACAAATGACACTGAGGTGAGACATCCATGGAAGGCATTGAAAGTGTTGTGGAGTGCTGGGGGTGGAGGGCTTCTCCAAAGTAGGGAGACCATGAACTGGGGCTAGCAGAGAGAAGGACCAGCTGCTTAACACCTCTAGAAAATGACCCTGGCCCTTCCCTCTCAATTCTAATTCAGATAGCATCCATGGATGATTCAGAATAAAGTGATGAACAAGCAAGGTGAATTTATGACCAATGTATTTCAGCCATTCTAAGTCTAAGGTTATTTTTGAATGGTCAAAATGCTTTTGTTGAAACTATGAAAACAATGTAAGAAAAATTTCAAAAGTAAAGACAACCCACTGTCTTGTCACTATACAACCGACCTCACGCTTACTCATCTGTGCTCATTACTGAAATGCTTTCATCACAAGCATATGTATTTTGTAATTGAAGTCATGATGTAGATACAGTTTTACGATGTGCCTTTTCACACTTAATTGTATGATAAGTGCTTTTTTGAAGATGCTTAATTCTTTTCATAATTACATATTTAAATGGTTGTATGACACTTCATCGAAACTCATTTTGTTATGTTTAGTTTTGTTTTTATAACTCTCTTTTGCTTTTGACATATTGTAATGTATACACAGACACTATCCAAATCCAATGTTCCAAGCTCATGCCTCCGTCTGGCACTGGAGACAGGAACAGCCCTAGCACTAAGAGCTTGCAGGATCTTCCACCCTTACTGTCCTGCTTGTTCACACATTCTGGTTCAGATGTGTGAGAGGTGTTGCTGATGGGAGGGCTTTCAGAGATGGCCTTAAATGGCGTGCAGTTTTCTAGGCATGCAGTTTGCAATAGAATCAGTTGCAAGTGATAAGAAACACAAACAGCTGGATCCTATACCCAGAGATCCTGACCCTGTAGCTCTATGCTGCATAGGAAAGCATGATGGGGAGGGAGAAGTTCTATCAAAGACAAGGGTAATCACTACTACACACCCTGTTAAAGTGTCACATGCAAATTCTGTATGTCTACCAAGTTCTCAGGGGTGTCAAAGCTGGCGGCCTGGGAAGCACTCTAAGACCAGCAGTGGTGTAGAACAGTCACAATTCTAAACCAAAAAATCTCAGGCTTCTCATCTGTGCTATTGGAGTTCTCAAATCATGTGTATAAAAGGGGAAGAATTGGCCAGAGAAACGGCTCAGCAGTTAAGAACACTTTCTGCTCTTACAGAGGGGAATTTCCCAGGACCGAGGTATTTTGGAGGGGTTCTTAGAGCCCTCCAAAGTCACAAGGATGCATAGACACAAGCTCAAGCTAAAGGAACCTTTGTGGACAGGTAGAGGCAAATAATGGCACACAAGCCATTAGCATTTATAAGAAAAGAGAAGCGGTTGTCACTAGCTTATTGCTTGCTTTCAAAGCAGATGGAAGAGCTGGTAATACAGTTCAGTTGGTAGAGGGCTCATGTAGCACACACCAAACTCTGAGTTCTGTCTATCACTGTGTAAACTAGGTGTGGTCGCACATGCCAACACTTGGCAGGAGACAGGCGGCTCAGAAGGTCAAAGTCATCCTTCCCCACTTAATGAGTTCAAAACCAGTCTGGGAAACATGAGAGCTTGTTGTAATATTTAAAATGATGGAGCAAAGCCATCCTCTTGTCTTTGCATCTTCCGATTCATCTAAATCTTTTAAGTCCAATTGTGCCCTTTTAAATGCCTCCGAGTCACCCATCAAGCTCAAACAAGAACATGTTTGAGACACACAATGTCCTTCTCCACTTTCCAAAACCTCTCTATACCTGTTCTGTAGAGAATTTCCTAGTTCAAAAATTGTCAACACATGTGGGACCACTCTGACTCCATCCCTTCTGTGAGGCTCAAGCAGTCTTCAATCATGTCCATCATCTGGAGTTCCCTGATGAGTGTTTGTTCCAGGAGTATGTTATAACACATTTTAAGTAGCCCTGGTACTTGCTCCTGTGGATAATAACAATGCTGACAATAAAGACCATAAATAAAGACAATAAATAAATAGCACAATAGATGTGATATCATACAACTGCTCAAATCATAAACTCGACCTTGCAACCCGAGTCCTTCAGGATTGATCCAGAACACTTTGTGAGAAATGGCAGAGGGGGCTCTCTGGGCTTTTAATGGGGGCTGCACCAGGGGTGCTTGGCCTAGTCTTCTTCGATGTGGCATTGATGTTTGGTTCTTGTGAAGATGCAATGCAAGGCCACTAAGTTCAGAAACACTCCAGGCCCTGTGCTATAAATAATAATAAAGATAAATAATAAAAAAGTGAAATGTTTTAAATGAAAGGTGATGCCCTGTGCACCTAACACACAGACCCTCTAGCCTTTCTGGTAACAAGGTAATCTGATTGTCATTGATTTTTTTCACCTCAGTTACTAAGAAGGTGATGAAATGGTATCCTCGCAGATGTATTGAATCAGATACTAAACAAAGAGCAACATAAAGAACAATTATCAGCAACCTTGCTTTCAGCCTACTGATTATGACATTACAGGAAGGCAAGGACTGGGTGACTTAAGGAATAAAGCCGATAGGAGGGTCACCTGGGTAATGCTGCTTAAGTTTCCCTCAGTTCTTAGGTGGGGGCTCAGTTCCCAAGGAGCCCATTCCCTGTTTTGTAGCTTTAAAAGGGGCCATGTTCACTTCTGCAGTTTACGGATAGGTGTTGTGCGGTGGTCTAATTACCCACTTTTATTACACCATGAAGAAAATAGCATGGTGCAGCACATGTTTTTGCTGTATAGATTGTAGTGGGGTGTTACGCAGAAGGAACTGTTTATGGGTTCACCAATTGATCCCTAAGAGTGGTGGGACCCCACAGTACTCCAAAAGAAAAGCCACATTGCGACCTGCCAATGAAACTTTTAGGTGGTTTTCAGTAAGCGATTAGGAGATTCTGTTTGAAATGTTGGTCAAAGTTGAAACTGACCTACAAAGGCCGACTTTATGGTCTGTGCAAAATTCATGTGTGACCCACAAATTCTCCCAGATTGGATTGTTTATTTCCTTTTCTTTAGACCAGTTGCTGAAAGTCATGACAGATATGTATAGCTAAGGAATTTCCCTACTTTTGAATATATGTGTTTTCGAGTTTCTGTCTTGTCATCTTGCCTTTGCTGTGTGTGTGCAGCATGGCGAATGTTCACCATGGCATTTTCTTCAGAGCATGATTGCAATTCTCTGTCCTGCTCAACACTGGCAACCGTTACTCAAGGCCTGTAACAGTGGAAAATGCAGAGGCCTGAGAGCTTTGCTTTGTGAAAACTCCAATAGAGTTTGGGAAACACAGTCAACTGAAGCAAAGCAGGCATGGCAGTGCTGACCACTGGGTGGTTCTGGAATAACAGTAAAGCTTGTGATTAGCCACCGAATCAGTCTCCACAGTATGAATGTAAGTACTGAGCATGGCCATTGGAATCAGGGCTGCTGGCCCTGAAACAATTACCACCTTCATCAGACAAGAGGCCAACAGAGAGAAATGTAAAAACAGCAGTGAGAAGTCAGGAATAAATGTCCAAATTGGGTAGACAGGAAAAGAGAAGAAACCTAGTAAATATATATATATATTGTAAAGTCTAGTCAGGTTAGAATCAGGGAAATCATCATATCTATCTATCTATCTATCTATCTATCTATCTATCTATCTATCTATCTATCTATCTATTCATCTGTCTATCTATCTATCTATCTATCTATCTATCTATCTATCTATCTATCTATCTATCAAAATGGCAAGTATATTTTGCCTTACTCAAAACGCTCACATTGTGTTGCTTTCCAGGGGAGAAGGAGTGGGGTGGGAAGAGCCTGCAGGGGAGCCGAGCACTTCTCAACCTTCAGGATAATATCCGAATGGTTTGGAGGACTTCTGAGGAGAGCAGAGCTCCAGTGCCAGAGTTGCAGGGTTTTTCAAATGAAGCAAAGGTGGAATTAATCAAGAAAAGGTTTTACTACAGATTTATGGATGGGGGGAGGGGAGGACAATGACAGCTCTGCACACCTACGGGTATCAAGAGTGAACATGCCTCTCAAGAGACAGCCACTCCACTCTTGGAGATTCTACTATAAATCTTGTCTCCAAGAGTGAACAGGAACCCACAGGGTAATCAGTGTGGTGATGTGTGTTATCTGTTAAGTCATGGGTTTTGTGAAGTGAAGTTTCTTTACAGCCTATAATACCAAACAGTACGTATTTGGTTGAAAACATCAGCGTGGCCACCGGGGAACTTGGATAAATAATTATAATTGTTAAGTCTTAGCCTCCTTGATCTCAGAAAGCAGGCTGCAGGAGCTTGCACCCACACACTGGATAACTCAGTAAAGCACTGTAAGGTGGCTTGGCAGGTGTGTGATGAGAGAATCCCTCTTTAGCTCTCCGTGATTGAAAGGCATATCTCTGACACTTGGAAAGAAAATGAGGCCCATGCTAGCAGGCTCCATCACAGCACAGGTATGAGTTTATTTTAGAAGAGCTCGCAGGCTAGCCTGGAACCACACTGGTGTTATCAACCTGAAGTTAAAGATTTTCTTCAGAAGGAAACTGAGGGTGATTAGTGGGGTTCAGAAGAATAGGAACCCTGTTATCAGTAGGCTGTCACAGGGACGAGATAACTGTGGTTTTATTTCTTAGGGAGGACTTTTAACCATATGCATGGTCAATGACCACAGATCACTGGTTACAGACCAGAGGTAAACTTAATCAGGACAGAGACATGTAGAAAATACTGTCCTCCAAGGATGCTTAGGCTAGAAAATCGCTCACCTAATATAACAGTACAGACCACAAGCCTTATAAACGCCATATGCTGTGACCTGGGGGGTTCCATCTGGAGTACACAATATAAGGAAAGTCATAAATATGGAAGAAAACAGGATTAGTCATAGATAACCATTAAGTCATTATTTATATTAACTGAAAAGGTAACACTTAATAAAGAGGAGGTTTAGGTAATTCAGGTACAGGTGAAATAAGAAAAAAAGGCAAAATATGTTTGTAGATAAGTTCACAACCAGAAAGGGAAAAGAAATGCGCTTCTAGTTCTACTTGCTATACTTCCTAGGTGTGTGACGTTAAGCCAGTGAATTAGGTTCTGAAATAGAGCCAACTTTGTCTCAGAGGACATGTTAGAGGATGCCTACAGATAATCTTGGTGGTCACAACTGGGGACAGTGGGCTGCTGGCAAGGGTCAGGCTGGAAAGGGTACTAAGTGCCCTGAGAAGCACAGAGCACCTTCCATAATACTGAATCCATAATACAGAACCGTTCATCCCTAACACTCGATACAGCTGAGCCTCAAAAAATGACTTAAACACGTTGATCACGTCTCCAAATGAGCATATTTCTAATGTAAAGTTGAAAACAATGATACCCACTGAAGGAGTTTGTGTAGAGAACTAAACAGGATGAGTCACACTGAAAACCACTGGTCTTGTTTTCTGGTCAATTCCAGGATATCATGATTATTTGTCTATTCATTACCATTTCTGAAAAGAGGAAAGGACACAGTGGTCACCTTTTATAAACTTCTTTCAACATTTGAATTCTTCCCAAATGTTCTCCAGTGAACATGGTTAACCTATAAAGAACGAAGGCTTAAAACATTGGTTTTAAAGACAGTAACTTTTAAAGAGAGTATGTAAATGTGTTTTTCTTAGTATTAAGATAGTGGGAATTTGAGGATTCATACAGCAAAGTGAAGGTAGCAAACATATTTTTCATCTCAGGATTCATCTGACAACAGGCTGTGCGCAGCAATGTTGGCAAACTACACATACAACTGAAATTTCAGTTTGAAGTGAAGGTTCTGACCATAAACTGTAGCATCAGAAGGAAACATTGCACACAAAATCATTCTGGATTTGAGACGATCAATCAGAAATAGTTCCAGAATTATAATGGTCATTTTATTGAATGTCTAAAATTTCTTAGAAATATACCTTGAATATTAGAGGAAATAGTTCCCTGCCCCCCTGGCTCCTCCCTTTTCCCCATCTTCCCCTTCTTTCTCCTCCTCCCTTTTCTCCTCCATCCTCCCTTCCCCCTTCTTCTCTCCCACTTTCCTGTTTTTCCTTTTCCTCATTGTCACCATCATCATCGTTACCTAAGAAAGAAGAAAAGAGAGGGAGATATTTTCCTTGTTTAACTTTCATGGCAGAGTGTGTATTATTCGGAATATGTACTAATGACCCTCTGTGTTTGTCTATGCCTGGTGCTATAAAAAAACTTCACAAACTGGGTAATTTATAAATAATGAAAATTGACTTTCCATAGTTCTAGGGACTGGATGTCTAGCATCAAGGTGATGGAAGGTCAGTGTGGTGGTCTGAATGAAAATGGCCCCCATAGGCTCATAGGGAGGGGCACTATTGGAGCTGTGGCTTTTTTGGAGTAGGTGTGACCTTGTTGGAGGAAGTGTGTCACTGGGGATGGGTGTTGAGTTTTCGGAAGCTTAAGCCAGGCCCAGTAGCCCACTCTCTTCCTGCTGCCTGAGGATCCAGACGTAGAGGTCCAAGCGACTTCTCCAGTACCATGTCATGGTGTCTATCTCCTTGGCATGCATTGAAACACAAGAGAAAAGTCCAAGGGCGGACTTTTGGTGGCCAGCCTTCTCCCCTTTTTCCTCTTGATTTCTCACCAGTATATGAGCTGTTAGTGACATTGTGTGTGATGGCTATTCTTGGTTGTCAACATGACTACATCTGGAATCAACTAAAACCCAAGTAGTTGGGCATACCTATGAGGGATTTTTCTTGATTGAATTATTTGAAGTTAGAAGACCCACCCTAAATCAAACTCTGGACTATCTTTCTAGCCCCTAAGGTATCTTCATATATTTTTAATCTATATTTAATGTATGAATAGTTGTTCCCTTATTTATAATTAACACTAGGCATATACCCTCTCATTTATATTAAAAGTAGGAGTCATAAAGCCTATTTTGCATACTTTGTAATCTTGGCAAATACCGTGTTGTTCCTTAGTAGGCTTTTTATATGCTTAATGTTATACCAGTTAAGGGCATCAAAAACAAACAAAGAAACAAAAAAGCTGACACAATATATTAAATACTGAGCATCAGTCATTCAATACAGATCTTTTAAAAAAGACATCAAATGTACACTCCCTGACAGCAAAGTGGTCCAGTCAAAACTATAGAAATTACATAACAGACTACATATTTCTATCTTTAGAGAAACAAAAATATTTTTGTGAAGTTTTATGCTAATATATATCATTTATGTTCACCTTTATTCACTAACTAATAAGGACAAAGGATTGTAAGGAATACCCAGTTGATGTGGGGTAAAAAAGATGTGTAGGGCTAGAGAGATTGCTCAGAGGTTAAGAGGATCTGCTGCCCTTGTAGAGGATTTGCATTTAGTTCCCAGAACCCAGGTGGTACCTCACAATTGTCTGTAACTCCAGTTCCAGAGGATCTGACAGCCTCTTCTGGCCTCTAAGCTCACCAAGCACACATGTGATACACATACATACATGAAGGCAAACATTTATACACACAGAATATAAAATAAATGAATAAATCCTTAAAAGAAAAGTAAGTGAGAATAAATTTGAAATCTGTATTAAATTGAGGGAGGTCAGATAGATAGACAAATGTACAAACAGGCAGACAAATATGCACACATTCCTTTGTATCCATTGTTATTATCAATTACTGATAAAATGTGATGAGAAGTAGCAACTATGAAACTAAAACCCTATCAAAACATGTCTACATTTATGTCCAAGGACATCACTTTTTTCATGTGGGCATTGTATGCCCTCTTGTATTTCCTTTTTTAATTTTTCTGTATTAGTTATGGAAGAGCAGAAGAAAAATATTCTAAATGATTATTTTCTTGGTATTTCAATCTAGACAGAGAATGGCACATACAACAATATTCAAAGGAATTTGAAGAAATTATGCTTATGGGAATATCAGGACTTTGCCCAGCTGATTATGCCTGATATCCAGGAAAAAATGAAAGCCCTCAAGCTTACAGGTGACTATCTACTTTAAATAGTCAGCTATGGCTCCCTACTAAATAACGGCATTAGAAACTATATGGTCTCACGAAGACACTTGACAGGCAAGCGCTGGGTAAATGCCTGTCTAAAGTGGGAAAAGCTTTTTATTATTTTTCTCAGTAAATAAAACCCTAGAATGGATTTTCTTTCCAAGATGTGTTTTTGTTTTATCACAATGACCTTTCTAAGCAAAGATGAAGCCAGCCTCAGGTAAAAAGAAATGGCCACATTTCATCTACGGTTAGCCTCCGTGACCTCGGAACTTGGTTTTTCTATCTGAACCTCTTTTCATGCATCATTTCTCCCAGTGTCTGATAAGGGATGCTCAAGTGCTGGAGCAAGGCCAGATAGGAACTTTGACTTTCAGAGAACAGCCAGCAAACAAATTCTAGTCCACTTTAATTGGTGGTATTATTCCACTCTATATACACATGTTTTCTTTTACTATAACAGCAGGCTAATAAGCTGCAAAGTCAAGACCGTTGGAGCCATTGAATCTGGTCCCATTACCATTTGGGGGCCCATTATTATCTATGTTATATAAGTGTCTGTACACAAACAAACACACACACAACCACACACTTCTGTTTACACACACAGTCATATCGTCTCATCTTTTTTTTTCCCTCCTATCTCTAACACAAAAGTCAAGGGGTTTGGGAGCACGTACAAAAAAAGAGATTTCTAAGCGAGCAGGCGATTGGGCCGGGGTCATTCGAAAGGGTAATTATTGTTAAATGTCAGGTTAACTCTGAAGGCCTCGGCTCATCCAACTGAGAGCAGATTAGCCCAGATGGAGACATTTTCAACACAGTGCTGTCTGGCCAATCAGAGGCAGCTGGGATTAACCAAATACCTTCTCTCATCTGCTTGCTCACAGAAAGGTCAGTTTCTGCTCATTGCTTCTCTTTTAAGATGTGTTTTTTTCCTTTCCTTTTCTCTCTCTCTCTCTCCCTCTTTTTTATTTATAGCAGCCTTGTGCAGGAAATCAGGACCCTTTTATCAGTGAATTAAATATTCAACATCTAAAATCCAGTTTGTGAGAGTCAACTTCATTCACTTTCAAGACCACTTTTATCTTGTTTTAAGTGCTGAAGATATCCAGGGCACATGTCCTCGGAGCATATTTTACCCTCAGCCCTCCTGCTAGGCTGGAGGTCTGCCTGGTGTGTTTTGCGTATTTTCCTTTTTTTGAAGGCTCACTTGTTTCATTTCATGCTTTTTCTTCTTTAAGGGTGCAGGGTTTTGCCTCCTATCATTTTCTTCATAAAAAGGGAGAAGCGAGAATGAAAGTAACCCTGGAGTGCTCTAAGAGATAATCTGGTTTTATGTACAGCTTTGCTTCCCCCTGAGCAACATAAATGAGCCTGTGCATGAAAATCAGAAGTGAAATGAACAGGGAGGGAGTGATGCTTCTTCAGGTGCTTGTGCACGTGCCTATGTGTGTGCATCCACACACAAGCACATGCTCTGTAAATCATCCATAGGTGGCACATCTGTATTTGCTGACTGTTTTTCTCTATGTATTCTATATGAAAAAA
>LZPO01109625.1:0-12074 GCA_001675575.1 Neotoma lepida
AACAGCTCGGGTTTTACCCACTGCATTACTCCACATGCTCTTAGCCAGCTGTAAGTTATTTGGTCACAGTGATGCCAAGGGAGACAGGGAAACATGTGTGCGGTTCCCACTCAGGAAATGCATCACTACGTAAGAGGAACAAATGGAAGTCTGAGTACAGCAGTCACTCTTTGATACACTATTTGCGAGGTACTTAAAATATCCAGGCACAACCTGATAGGGAAATACCTGTCCTTCAGCAAGGTAGAAACTCAAGACTTGTAAAGAAACTGCATATGGTCATTCAAATGCCCTCAATGGTAGCAGGGGTTGGGAAACACACAGCAATCACTGGGCCCTGCAATATTACATCCCCTAAGGAGGAATCATATACTATTAGTTGGTCTAACAATGGAGTAGGTCCTCTTGGTTTGTCCTATCGGGAAACCCTAATTTTGTTTTGAAGAAATCTTCTTTGTCTTTCAAAGCCCATTTCCATCCTCGGCATGGTGCTTTCCTGTATTTTCTTCTCCCTTGCCATGAATCAAGCAGTCATTACAAAGATCACCCCTCGTAGGGGCTGAAATGTTATCATAGCCTGTGTCTGGCTGCTCCAGGTTTGGCAGCCCAGGGATTTCCTTAGAGGTTGGACAATTACAGGCTTTTGCAGGCCATATTGTTGTTCTTTATCCATGCAACTCCCTCACAAACTTGGTAAGCTTCTAGGCAATTTGTTTTGGATTAGAGCCATATGTAAGAAACTGTAGCCAAAGATCTAATCTAGATGCACTTTTGAAACCTAAAGGTTCCTGTCTTTTTCTTATTATCCTGCATGCTTTGCTCTCTACCTCTTTTGGGGGAGACTACATGCAGAATACCCAAACTTTGTTTGGGTGGGAAAGCAATACCCTTAATTTGATTTTGCCTCTGGTCTGGCTCCCAAATTTGGCAGAGCTTCAAGCTTATCTCCTACTGAGGCAGTGGCTTTGAAGCCACCAATTATAACTGCTTTGGTTTGGAGTACAGAAGGAGTTGACTTTTTCAACCCTTAAGGACCTCAAATTATAGGACTCTCATGAAATTATTTTGCTAACCCAGCACAAAGAGACTTTCTTAGCAGTTCTGTATTCCTTTCCACTTCTGCTTGTATGCTGGATGTTATCTGAGTCAATTTTGTTATAGGATTTTGCCGGAAGAGCAAGTAACAGTCAGCACACATCAAAATCCTGCCATTTTCCTCAGAGTCCCTATAATACTATGGTCTTAGTTATAGTATGTGGTCTGTGTTCTAAGATATTTAAAGCTACAATTCTACTATGTGTCTCCTCAGTGCCCTTAAGATCAACCTGTTTTTCAGACTCAAGTCCCCATGTTTCTTCTCCCATCTCCCAGATGATAAACATCATATGCCACATATCTAGGTCACGCCTTTGAAGGCGTCTCACTTCTGAAAATAAAATTCTTAGTTAAGATATAGGTTTGGAATGCATAACAGAGATTCCAATATAGTAAGTAAAGAAGATAGGCTTAGAAGTCTTTTCTCATTTCCACACTGCTCAGGGCATTTATGGGGAACCTGGGTTCACTGCCAGGCAGCTCTGTCATTTCTGAGATACTGCTCCTTTCTAGGTTCATAACAATTCATCACCACAACACCTGTCAAAGCAGCAAGATTGGAACAAGTGATAAAAGAAGCAGCCTTTGTTATCTTTAAGGTTATGTCTAAATGAAGCACATGTCACATTCAGAGGTGCTTAGAAAACGTTATCTATATTTTGTAGACAGACACATATCCTGTTACAGAAGGGTCTACAATTATCAGAGGATGAGAGAAAACAGATTGCATGGGAGACCTAATTATATGATAAGTTTAGAACAAGTGATTTGTTTATTTATTTACTGTAAACTGATATGTTTACAGTAAAACAACAGCAAGCAATAAGTTGACTAGATATCATTTGGGGAACAGTTGCTACTCTGGTGATGTCAATGAGAATTTTCTCAATGTATAAAAGTAAAAATATTAGAATTATAAATGTGCACTTTACACTTTGCACTCACCCAACACCTAAGATGTTGTGAATCAAAGCATGACTGAGGTAACCACTCAGCAAACATTGGTTGAGCATTTGCTGTGAGACAATGTGTGTGGTGGACTCTGCTGCCCAGACTGACCTAGAACTGCTGTGTATTGGACTCTGCTGCCCAGACTGACCTAGAACTGCTGTGTGTTGGACTCTGCTGCCCAGACTGACCTAGAACCTGGTGTGTAGACAATGTGTGGGTTGGGCTCTGCTGCCGAGACTGATCTAGAACTTGGTGTATAGACAAGGTTTCAGACTTGCAGAGATCCTCCTGTTTTTACCTCTCAAGTACTGATATCACAGGTATGTACCACATGCCTTATCCAGAGATTTAAAGTGTGACATGAAGTCCTATAACAAGAGATCCACATATTTTACTAATGATAGTGTAGAAACGAAGCACTAGGTACATTTAATGAATGTCATGACCGTAATAATCAGGAAATTTTGAACAAAATTCCTAGTGAATACAGAAATAAAGCTTTTCCAAATCAAATGCATTTTCAAAGAATTTTATAATTTCAAAGAAACCATAAAATTTAGTTGTCTTCTTTTTACCTTACTGAATAAAGCAGTTATTCTATGAGCAAAGGAAATAATTGGCTATTATTTTATAAGTTTTATTTATACTCTTGATAATCAAATATTTCCTATTTAAGATTTGTTTAAAAAACATATTATATGAAATGATGATGTGATTATTTGTTAATGTTGTGATGTTTTTTCAAGTGATTCAAATTAATGTAAAGGAAATATCTGTTTAAACCATCAAAACCATTTGTGCTTTTACTTTTGAATAAAAAAATGATTCATTTGTCATCCTGAAAAGCTGAGAGAAACAGAACTTGGAACATTAATTAGTCTTTTAAGGCAGAGCCTCTCAGTCCTGTGTCCTTCCTAGAATCAAGTCTTAGGCATCAGCACAGAAGTGTTTTAATACACAGCTAAAGAAGTTGTGATGTGTAATTCATAAGAGTTTACATTCTTTGAGGGTAGTGACACCTATACACATACATAAAGCATGTGTTATAATTATTCAATCGGTAATGTGTGCTTCCTAACATTATACCGTCTCTAAAGTAACACTGCTTAGCCATCCTTTCCAGGATATAACACCTCAGGAGAAATCATACAACTTCAGATTTTATGAGATTTTTTTTCTCCACATTTTTTTCTTATTTGAGAACTGATGTGCAAATTAAGGTCAATAAATGCAAAAACAACTGCTCTATTCCTTCTGTGCTATGGGGAACTCTTAAAAAGTCTTTTGGATGATAGTTTTTGCTCTGTGAGAGTGGGCAAAGCCATCTAATGTTCTATCAACAATATGAGTTTAAAAAGTAAGAATTATCTTCTGTGCATGCATGTGTGTGTGTGCTTGCACACATGTACACACAATCATGTCTGTGCATGCTAGAAGTCAATGCTACGCGTCTTCCTCAATCATTCCCCACCTTTTTGCTGCTCTAGATCTGGAACTCACGGATTTGGCTAGACAAGCTATCCAGCAAGCTCCCAGGATCTACCTGCCTCAGCCTCCCCAGCACTGGAATTAGAGACACAGGCACCTACACCAGAGTGTTTGGGGGATTGGAGATAGAAACCCCAAGCACAGCAAGCGCTTATCAACCAAGCTATTTCCCAACCCCAAGTATTATCCGTTATTAAAAATAAACACTAATAAAAAGAATCTGGGAAAGAAACAGGGCCAAGCACCCCTGCTCCTCCGCTTCCAACTTCAGACTATCACTACCATGCACAAATGTATCTTAAAATAGATTATCCAAAGACTTTCTTGCATAAACATTATTTTAGATAAGACAAATGAAAGGAAGAATCAGGACTCACTTCTAGTAGTCTATCATCATAGCATGGCTTCCTTTTGAATCTCCTTTTACATAGTCCTGTCTATACTATAAGTGATATTTAGACATTCGTTCACTCATTTATTCATTCAGAAAGTACCTATTATGGTCTTTTTATGAACTAGTACTGTTCTAGGCCTTGGTATTCAAGCAAAGTCCCTGTGTTCAGAGAGCTTACATTGTAGCAGCACAGAGAACATAACCCATTCTGTAAACGCATTACATTTACAGAATGTCTCAAAAGANATAAAGGAGCACCGTGCAGAACCACACCAGCACTCAGAAGCCTGGCTATTCACTAGAGAAACAAGCCATTCTCCAGAGAATGACTTGTTTTCTGAGATATGTATCAGTAGCATTCAATGACTACTGAGCTGCCAGCCAGCAAAACTTCAAATATCTTGGTAAATGAGAGGGGACCCACCAGGTTAAGAGGCATCTCTAAGAAGTCTCAGGCAGCCAAGAGCTCAGGGAAACTACACACAGGCTTTTCCACATAACCAAGTGACTGCCAACCCAAACAGAGAGCTAGAAATGGAAAACTGGCCCTAACTCAAGGACTACTTTGAGCCAGTTCAGAAAAAAAAAATAGAAAAAAAGAGGAGAAAGAATAAAGAGATAGGGAAGTAAAGAAAGGAGAACAAGGGGATGTAGAAGAAGGTGGAGAGAGGGAAAGCAGGGATGAGGGAGCAGAGTGTGAGAGGAAGGAACAGCTTTTCAGGGGTGCTTTCTGTGCTGTTGGGGATCTAAGCTCTGTCTTCCATGTACTGAAAAAAAATAGATGAAAATCCCTGCACAGACAGTGCCCATTTTAGTGGGGTTATAATCCAGGAATAAATGCAATGTAAGTGAAATATATAGCTTATTTAATACGGATTAATGCAATTAAATAAGACCTTGATGGGAGTGTAAGTGAGGTAGAGGCTACTGCAGTATGGGGGATCAAAGGGAACTTTTCAGTGTCTTGTTCAGAGGTCCCACCGAGTGAATTTGGACAACAACCTGAAGAGTGTGAGGAACAGACCAGGTGTTTGGCAGGGACTGCCTTCCAGGTAGAAGGCTCTGGGTCTGGGTGGCTTCTGGAGTGTATGAGGAATAGCAAAGAGGCACAAGTAACTGCAGTCCAGGAGGTCAAGCTAGTGAGCTGAAAGACAGTGGACATGAGACGTGCTGGGAGAGAAGGAGAAGCCGGTGAGTCCCAGCTGTTTGCCTGTGATTGCCATTTGCTCACATAAAAATCTGTAGGGAGGGAGTCTCAGAGCACAGGTGTAGGTGTAGTCACGAGGACTTGTGAAGTAAGCAATCCGGTAATGAACCTGGAAGGCAGGGAAGAGGTCCTAAGTGGAAGCTATCAAGTAGATGTCATTAATGGGCATACTGAATTTCTAGCTAATAAATCAGAGGTGCCATGAAGGCAAGCTGCAGAAGTACAATGACTTGGATGCAAAGGACTTCGACATTAAAGAATTAAGAGGATGAAGAGGGACAAAGAAAAGATACTGATAAAAAAGGTCTAGAGGGGGGAAATTGCAGAGACAGAGATACAGAGACAGAGAGACAGAAAGACAGAGACAGAGCAGAGAGAGAGAGAGACAGAGACACAGAGAGAGGGGGCAAGGAGGGAGGAGAGAGAAATATAAAAACTGAATGAGAGGGGTGTTGTGAGGTAAAGAAAAAAGACATTTGTGTTCAACGCTGCCCCAGGTCCAGTAGGAGCTGTGCTGCAATCGAGCCACTGAACGTGACACGTTGTGGCTTTGCTATAACATGGATTATTTTCTTCCTACTATTTAATGAATTATCAGGCATTGGAACAGTGCCCTGTACATAGTTCATGTTCTATAAAAACAATAATTAAATTAATCTCATTTATTAATATAAAATTTAAAATAAAGAGGCAATTATGCTGTGATGGTATAATTCTTGTGGGTTACATTAAAAATGTGGGAGTTATCAAAGCTTCGTTTTCTAGGTGACACTGATATAAAATTTAGAGAGTAATAGTATATGGAAATACAACATAAAATGTGCATTCCTAATGCTTTCTTTAACACCAAGATTATTTGTTTTATCCCAAAAGTTGCACATTTACAAATATGGCCTTTTGTATAATTTATAATGACATATGACAAATTACAATTTTTAATCAAAACTCAGCTTCTTTTAGGATGCAGTATTTAATTCTATGAGAAAAGATAAAAAGACCCAACCAAAAAGTTATTAGTTATTGAACATTTCATAGCATGTTCACATTCTTAAAATCCAATTTTATGTTCATGCCATAATAACCAAACTGANTCTTCGCTATCTAAATGTTATTTAAGATTTTAATAAAGCTGAGTTTATAGTTTGAAATGACATAATATTTCAGCACCATATTCACCAAAATAAATTAATAAGTGAAGAATGCTGATGGAATGCAAGAGAAATATACAATTAAATTAAGTTAAAGCAGAAATACTCCCATGAAGTCTCTTATCATGATTTTACACTTTTTATACTGAGATGTATGTTCATATGTTTCTATATCTTAACTCTAATATAATTTTCTAAGATAGTTCATATACTTATAGACACATAAGCAATTATTATACAAGAGTTCATCTTGAGTTGTTCAGTTAATATGCCCCTATTTTTCAACAAAGCTAATAGAAATCATCTTATTCAGATAAATAACTTCAGAGCAACTAGTTAGTCCTGGCTAATGACTGATTTTATAGTAGTTGAATATTGGGTGGGATAAACGGAAATATTCCAGAATTTTCCTAGGCCATTTGCCAGAAAGAGCTCATCAGAAAAGCAGTACTGTGATTTCAACTTTGACCTCTGCACTATATATTGTTTGAACTTGTAAAGCACTCATCCCACAAATAACCTTGTGATCTTTCTGCAAACACAGTCAAGTGGAATTGAGCCTAATTTAGTGGGAAAATGTTTGAGGCCAAGAAAAATAGCCACATTATATGGAGTGCAAATAATTCTGGAGATACTAGTTTATTTCCACTCATGATTTCACTTTTAAAAAATTCAATGTTGTTTTGTTGAAATATTTCTCTCGAAGAAATATTTTCTATGTTGCTTCATTTATGCATTATTTACCCAGAATAATTAATTCAGTTGGTTAAAAAAAGAAGCCACTATTCATAATAGCAAGAGTTCAGATTCTGTAGTTATTTCCCATCCTCAGATGGGTCACTTAAACTTATACAATTATGCCCTGGAACTTAACCTTACTTACNTAATTTTATAAGAAACAGACAAAAGATTAGTCCTAGTCTATTTTTAATTTAAAGTGCAAATTCTGAAGTTTTGAACAGATAGACAGTTACAGGATGAATGAAGAAACTCTATAGAATTTAGAAATAACAAGAAAGAAAAGGACATTCATTGATGAGAGAAACCAAGAGAGTCAAGGAAGAACATCAGAATAGATGTCAGAAGAAAGAAGAACTGGATAAGGTGTAGGACCACTTCACAATCATTGACCAAACCCAATCATTCTAGTTCTGCAGATTTTGTTTGGTAATTATTGGTTATTTTAGTGACTTTATGTCTATGAAATTGCTTTATCACTTATCCCGAGAAATGGAATAGTTCAAATTAAAATTAGTATAACTTACTAGTTATTTCTTATTTTTCACCTTTCATGGTATATAATAAGTGAGAAATGATAACTACTTAGAGAGTATTATGAATTAATATTAACATAAAAATAATAGATGCATCAAGAATCTGAACTTGTAGAGAAGCATAAAGGTTAAATCTGCTATTAAATATCTAAAATTAGAGCTTTTCCTGTTCTTTTTACAAATTCTAAGAATTATAAGATGTTAAATAAAAATAAAATGTCCTAAAATGCCATCAGCCATGAATTATGATGTATTTTCTATCTTTTTTTAAAAAAATTATTTATTTATTATGTATACAGTTTTCTGCCTGCATGTATGCGTGCATGCCAGAAGAGGGCACCAGATCTCATTATGGATGGTTGTGAGCCACTATGTGGTTGCTGGGAATTGAACTCAAGAGCAGCCAGTGCTCTTAACCTCTGAGNCATCTCTCCAGCCCCTGTATTTTCTCTTATTTAGATACCTAAATGCTGTTTAGTGCATTCTTGGTTTGGGAAAGTTATCAACAAGGTCGATGGTACAATTGATCTTCTAGAGTGGAATGGGTCTCAATCCTTCAAGAGTCACATTAGAATCTAATTTTGGAAATATTATTCTTTCTACAGAAATGTGCACATCTAAGTGTCACATGCAACTTTGAGATTATTCCTGCTGTCTGTTAAAACCTGTAAAACTCCATGCTTGCTAGGAAAACACGTAGTAGATGGATGAGCAGTAAAGTTACTGATCTATTATAGCTTTCAGAAAGTCAGATAAGAAATGATAACATGGGGCTGGAGAGATGGCTCAGGGTTAAGAGCACTGGCTGCTCTTCCAGAGGACCTGAGTTCAATTCCCAGCAAATACAGGGAGGCTCACAACCGTCTATAGTGAAATCTGGCGCCCCCTTCTGGCATGCATGTGTACATGCATGCTATATACATAATAAATAAATCTAAAAATAAAAAAAAAACCAAGAAGAAAGAAATCATAACACACTGGGCATAGTAGGCACCAAATAAATTGCTGTTTCCCAAGGAAAAGTGGTTTTTAATAAATAATAATAGTCTAAAATTTGTCCGTGCTGATAACACAAAGCAAAATTGAAACATTAGTGGGAGAGAATTATATGGTTAAATATGCTCAAAAATGTGGGGCTAAGCAGAGTTAAACAGCTGCTTCTCTACCATACAGCTTTTCAGGGCTGTTACTACATATGTGCACAAACATGGGTTAGACATTTAACATTTCACATTTCTTCAGCTTCTTTTGACCATAAAGTACCCTTTTTCTCCAAATATCTGTCATACGTTCAAAATTATTTTACTTATAAGAGAAGAGCCACCACTGTTTTAATTAACAATTTTTTTGGGGGGGGGTTTCGAGACAGGGTTTCTCTGTGTAGCTTTGCGCCTTTCCTGGAACTCACTCAGTAGCCCAGGCTGGCCTCAAACTCACAGAGATCCGCCTGCCTCTGCCTCCCGAGTGCTGGGATTAAAGGTGTGCGCCACCACTGCCCGGCCTAACAATCTTTTTTGAGGGAAGCAAACATAAACTTATTGTATATTTTTGTGTCTCCTATAAAAAACATAGATATCAATACAAAAGAAAAATGTCAGGGCATAGTCTCAGAAAGATAGAACAAAGCATGAGTTTTCATGTTCCAGCACCAACTGTTGCTTCTTCATTCCCTAGAAGAAGTGAGGGAAGCAGGACAAGGCCATGGACAATAATGAAGTCAATTGGATCCAGCAGAAATGGTTCTGGTTAGAAGCTGGGCATAACCAATCCAAACCACACCTCACAGGACTACCAAAAGACCCGAGAAAGTGGCATATTATTACAATTGTTCCCCCATGGGATTATTTTCTCCTAATTGTCTGAGACACATTGTGCGTTTGAGAGGTCAGCCTGGGCTACACAGGAAAATGCTTTCCGAAGAAAAAACCATGTATTTGCTGTTGGAACACATTTTGAACTTCACTGAATAAGAATGCTAACTTTCTTCTGGATTATAATAAACAGGACAAAAAAAGAAAGTTTGAAAAAAACAACTGAACAAAGGAATTAAAATATTGTTCTGCTCCGCAGAGAGCTGACTCTTGTCCTCCACCCGAGCCCTATAAGTAACAGGAACTATCACATACGTAATTGCCAGGCCTCCTAGAGTATGATGGTAACAGGAAAGGGTAAGGATAGCGGCTGAGTGGCATTTAGGCCAACATGCTTCAAGGAAGAAACACAACAGCAACTAAACATTTGAGGATTGAAACAAAAGTCATAACATTGCCTGATATGCTGCTAAATACATTTAGAGGATATATATAGATATATCCTCTAAATGTATTTAGCATCTATATAGATATATAGATATCATATATATCTATATATATATAGATAGATATATAGAGAGATAGATAGATAGATGATAATTGTACCTTTTTTTAAAGGAAGGAGTCAAAATGGAATCATAACTCTTATGTTTCATTCAAATTAGAAGAGTAATTAGACAAATAGCTTTTATTGAGTTTTGTATAGATATGTGTGTGTTATACGTATAATTAATACCTAGAGCAACAACTAAAAATTAGGCAAATAGATACATTAGAAGTAGATAAATCAAATGGAAATTTTAATGATCTGTGTGCGGGATAGTTTTATGTCTACTTGATATAAGCTCAAGTCATCTACGACGAGGGAACATCGGTAGAGAAAATGCCTCCATAAGATCAGGTTGTGGACTGGCCAATAGGACATTTTGTTAATGATTGATGGGGGAGAGGCCAGCCAGTTGTGGGTGGTGCCATCCCTGGGCTGGTGGTCCTGAGTTCTATAAGAAAGCAGGCTAAGCAAGCCGTAGGGAGCAAGATGGTAAATAGCATTCTTCCATGGCCTCTGCATCAGCTCCTGCCTTGAGATTCCTGCCCTGTTTGAATTCCTGCCCTGACTTCCTCTGTTGAGGAGCAGGGATGTGGAAGTATAAGCCAAATAAAAGCCCTTTCTTCCCCAAGTTTCTTTGGTCATGGTGTTTTATTGCAGCAATAGAAACCCTAACTAAGACAATCTGTAAATTAATAGTAAGACAAGAGAAAGAAAATTAAGAAACAAAAGCAAAAACTAAAGTAAATAAATAGAACACAGAAAATAAGGTAGCACACTTACAAAATAACTTAAGACTACATTACATTATACAGGAGTACAACACAACTGATTTAACTACTCCAGTTTTTAAAAAGAACAGAATTTGAATAAAGCAGGTATATAAACTGTAGATCTTCACCTTTCCCTCCTCTCCTCCAAATCCAGTCCTTGATCCTCACTCACTCCCAGGTCTGTAGCAGACCACCTGTTGAGGCTTTCTCTTCCTCTCTGCCCCCATCTCCAGGATGACACACAAATCTCCTNCAACCTTCTTCTCCACTCATCTGTTTGTCTCATTCCCCAAGGCCAGCAGGCATTCCCTGGGAACTCACTAGTCAAGCCTGCCAGAAAAGCAAGTAGGTCAAGGAAGCAGGTAGGTGATCTACAGATCTTCACCATCTTCTCCAAGGTCCAGAAAGACAAAGATGGCATGTATTCACTTATATGTGGACACTAGATAGTAAATCAAAGATAAGCAAACTACAATTCANAGAACCACAGAAGTCAGATACAGAGTAAGAGACGGGATTGGGGTGCATAGATTGCCCTAGGAAGGGGAAATAGAATAGNTATGGATGGACTGGGGGTGGATGGGAGGACTGGAACAGNAAAGTCCAGAAGGGAGGAGGAGNGAAGAGNGGGTTAAGGGAGGAAATAGGGGCAGAGATAACTAAAATCAAGGGCCATTTGAGGNGTAGTATGGAAACCTAATACAGTAAAAACTTCCTAAAATCTATACATATCTAAACAAAATCATCAAATAATGGGGGATACAGAGCTCCAACTGGACATCTCTTGTCATCAAATGAAGATTCCAGTACTGGTAAGAGTTAAATGTAAGCAAGTTCTTAGCCAAAGGGGTCCCATGGGAACCCCCAAACAACCCAACCTGTTGCCAAGGCTATAGGTTGCTCTCCACAAACTGATGGCAAGGCCTNTTGCTGANGACAACATTTACACAACTCATTGAACACAGAGAAGTTGATGTGGTGCCTACCTACAGCCTTTATACTATGGGCTAATGTTCTTGGTACTGGAAGGTACTCTGCACCCTACTAAAGGAGAAATGAAAACACCAACCCAGCTACAAATCGTTCAGTCTAGCATGATATCCTGCAAGGTACAGTGAGGCAGTGGTGGTACAAAGCTTGTGATCGGACTTAAGGCCTACTCCATGACATGGAACTCATACCCAACACTGCTTGTGTGACCAAGAACCTGAGATAGATAGCCCNGGTACCTAGGGAAAAACCAAATACTACTGCTCTGATAAAGGAAGGTAGCAATAAAATGACTCCAAAGGATATTCTGCTCTTCTCATAGAGCAGTGCCTTGTTCAGCCATCATCAGAGAAGCTTCCTCCTGCAGCGATGGGAACCAATACTGAGACCTGCAGC
>LZPO01109627.1:0-16200 GCA_001675575.1 Neotoma lepida
GGGGCTGCACCTAGGGGAGGGGCTGTGCCGAGGGGAGGAGCTTCAGAGGAGGGAAAGTATATTACTTCCTCATTAAGAGAATACTTAGCCTTCCTCTTCCTCCGGTGTGTCTTTAGGGGAAGTAGATTTTATGGAGGGCGTGGGGTTTGCACTTCTGGCCAAGAGATTGACATGGCCAACAAGATGATTTCCTAAAAAGAGGAATGAGAGTGTAGAATGTTTGAGATTGCTTGGAACATCAGGTATCCCCCCAGGACCTGATATAGAGCTTAGATTTTATTTCTATTTTATAACCAGGAGGAAGTAGTATTGCTCTCAACAAAGCCCAGAAGCCTTCAACTTTTTATATGGCAATTTAAATCCTAAGGAGGCACTTTGTTTGCCAGTCCTTCCCAGGGAAAGAGGAGGTGAAACCCAAAGTCTCCAAGGGAGGGATCCATCCCCAAAGGCCTCCCTCTCTATTAATGTGTATAGATACCTAACATCATGACATATCTGTCACTATTGCTGCATGCAATCTTTCCACAACACATTTCTTGATGGTTGGGACTTACATGTAGTCTTGATGTACACTTCAAAATCATAAATGTGATTTCAAAGAAAATTAAATAAATTACTGATGTTTTTCTGTCGACTTAGCAGCTGCACATGAATCTATTGATATTTTAATTATTGTCTGTGTCCCCAACAGCCCTGCACTCAGCACTCTGCCAGCCACTCAGGCCATGGCCTGGCAGAGCTTCAGGTCCAGTGGCCCTGGCTCTGCCATGGCTGAGATATGTAGGTTTAAATTAGGTCTCTATTGTTCTATTTTATATCAATAAGACTCAGGAGTCAAAGGTTGGGGTGAGAACCTGCTAGCTCAGAGAGGCTGAATAACAACTAGCTGCCCTTGCTTTTTGGCCAGAGACACCACAATAGACACGTCTCTCCCCTTGTCCCATACCAAAAGGAAAGGGCCAAACTCAAGGCCCTGCCCTTTCCTTCTTGTGTGTCTTCTCTGTCCAAATTACTGGCTTCTCTATGGTCAATTCCAGTCAGCTAGTCTCTAGTTCCACCACCTGATTCAAGGTAAACTTTATTTAACAGCCTCGAAATGTCACAGTGTGATCAAAATTCCCAAAACAAATTACAAACTTGAATAATACAGCATTTTTTGGCCTTATAAAACTTAAGATGAGACTTTTCAGAAGTGAAATAAAATACACAAAAATTTCATAAAAGATTAATGGGTAATTAAGGTAGGAAGCATAAACTTTTCTTTACATTGTTAAAAATAGCAATTTGAAGAGTTCTGTCAAGCCACCAGGGAAGCCAACTAGCTGCATAGGAACATGTGAGGCCTTAGGAAATATGATGGGTAAAGGCTTGGAAAATAGTATTTTAATGGATCCATGTAAATGTCTACATTTTCACAGTGCAAGAGGTATGCTTGATGTTTCCAGATAGATATCTAGTCTTTGGGGTCATAGAGTTTGGGGACAGATTGGCTAGTTCATAGAAATAATCAGAACATGCTCATGTTTCTTAGGCTGCTGCACTTACTTGGAACAATTTGATGTGGTGGTGTCTAAAATAACGCACAGGATGTCCAGTGGACTGGCGTCTGGCATCATATAACCAGCAATCAAACAGCAAAGCCTTCCTCTCACGCAGAACTGCGTTTCATTTTCCCAGGCTGGCTGTTGTCTTTGCAAAATGGTATGGAAATGGAAAAGATGGAAAGTGCATGAAAACAAGGAGATTGAATTTAAACGGGAGGGGCAAAGAAACACAAGGAGATAAAGGGTCAAGCTACATAGGAAATTATGCATGAAACCACTTCCAGACACCCCCTCCCACCATGTACTCTCAACCCTACAGAGCTTCACAAAGCCAGGTCTGTATTTGGAGTAGGAGACAAAGAATTCAAGTCCTGAGGGCTCGGAAGTGTGCTCATATGTACTGAGACCTCGACTCATAAAGTCTTGAGACTAAAACAGTTGGCTACTTGAATGCTCTGAGGGATTTTGAATATCTCAGACAGAGGGAAACTAGTTTTCCTGAGAGCACACCACTCATTGCTGATACCAAAGTCTCTCATTTCCCAACTTCGTGCCTTGTGCTTAGATATCACTAAATTGAATGTACAACCTTGGTTTAAGGCAGTGGATTTTCCTGGATTTGTGTCTGAGCTGAGAGACAGTTGCTGGCTGGCTCATACAGGCTCAGAATTTTTACCACTGTAAAGAAAACGAAAGAGTTGAGAACACACCATCTTTACCAATGGGGGGTGCTGGTTTTGAAATCAGAACACTGAGACAATCTATTTACTGTCAGCATGAGAAATAAAATACATAAAATGACTCTATGTAAGGTAAAATGATATTGTGTTAAAGACCCCATTAAGATATGAAATAGTTATTGATTCTCTAATTAATATAAAAATACAACTATATTAATGTTTATTTATAATTGTCTCCTGCTCAGGCTAAGGTTTAAACCAATATCAAGAACTGTATTACAAATACTTCCACTCTGATTGATAGTTTCCAGTTTGAGCTCATATCCAGTTCTAAGCATCAGTCAGCTCCAGCTTGCCTTCCAGAATATTTTTAATATGATAAAAATTATATAATATTATAATAATCGCCATGTTATTTTGATATATGTAGAATATGATATATTTGAGCCACTATTGCTAGTTTAATCAAGCTAGTTAATTTTCATTAGAAAACATTTTAGATTTTTTTATTTTATTTTAGGTGAATTTATTTTGCCTGTGTACATGTCTATGCACCAAGTGGGTGCAGTGCCCATGGAGGGCAGAAGAGGGTGTCATATCCCCTGGAACTGGAGTTAGAGATGGTTGTGAGCTACCATGTGGTTGCTAGGAATCAAACCCTGGTCCTGTGCAAGAGCAGTAGGTGCTTTTAACCTCTGAGCCATCTCTCTAGCCCATTTTTCCATGTTTTAGTGGTGAGCCTAAAACCCATCATCTAAGCAAGTTTTAAGTATACAATACACAACTAACTATAGTCGCTATGATACATTACTTGGCCTGTCTTCTCTAACTGAAATTCTGTACCTGCTGACATGTCTTCCCATTCCTTCCCTTCCCCCAGCCCTTGATAACTGCCACCCTATCTCATATGGTAATTTTAGTTTGTTTAAGAGGGGAACTCACTCTGTAGACCAGGCTGGGCTTGAACTCGGAGATCCACCTGCCTCTGCCTGAGTGCTGGGAGTAAAGGCGTGTGCAGCACCATGCCTGGCAATAGATTTATTTTAACCTGTTAGATGAGGTACTACATCAATTTGAATCCCTGAACATTAGGTGTGGTGATATTGTTAGTCATCTTTAAATAGGCCACAAATTTAGTATGTTGATCAATATTTACTCTCATGGAAAGAAATGGAGAAATAATCTCAATGCTTGGACATTAGATCACATTAAGTTCTTTTGAATTTCTCACCATACCTCATTTAGATAAAAAGTTCACATAAATGAAATAGACAGCACATTTCTTTTGATTTCCTGCTTTGAATTCCTTTGAAGTGAATGCCTTTGGGTTTTCATTATGACCCGCTGGTTCCTCCAGTAGACTATGAGACCCTGTTTACAGCAGGGCCCCACAACATGCCTCCTGGAGGGTACTTCATGAGAGAACTCATTGGAAGCCCCCACCTTGGCAAGTCAGTCTTAATAGTTGTGTTTTGTGAACTCATGGTTCTCTGCACTTTGACATCCCTGATCATTATTTTGTTATCAACTCCCCTCTTTCCATGTGTTCTGGAGAAGTTCAGGTTCACCTTACATGGCAACTCTTATCAAAAGTCAATGCATGCATAGAGAAGTTACTTGCGGCTTGCATTCTGATAGGAGGTGAAGATTGCAGGTGCACACGGAGGCTGTGTGATTTGTCACTCCCTCAGGAAGGTGGTGATTACCTCTGGTCACCACTTTCTCAGTCAAGTTAATTAGAAAATGCATTGGTTACTTTCTATCACTGTGATGAAACATCATGACAAAGGCAATTCATTTAAAAAAAAAAAGGAAAAAGAAAAAACAGTTTATTTTGGCTTATGGTTTCAGAGGGAGAGGTCATATAGTAGGGAGGCCTGGCAGCAGGAAGCTGAGAGATCACATCTTCAAACCCAAACAAGAGTCAGAGAGTGAGCCGGAAGTGGTGTGAGGCTATGGACTTCCAAAGCCCGCCCCGAGAGGCATACATCCTCCAGCAAGGTTCCAACTTTTTGAGGGTTCCAAACTCCCAAACACAACCACCAACTAGGGCCCAGGTGTTCAAATATGCAAGCTTATGGAGGACATTTCTCATTCAAATCACCCCAGAAAACATCCTTTCTTTAAATCATGTTGCAAGGGAAAGAAAGGAAAGTGGAAGTAATTTTATCTCTACTTATTTTGTGAGAAATGAGTAGATAGACATAATTTAATAACCACATTTATGAAATTTAGGCCATGCTTGAAATGGTTTGTGATTATCTTGTAATACTTATCTTCAATCAGGACATACAACCAGGTGAAGTTCCAAGTAAGAACCTTTATTTTGGAGAGCAAAGACCTTGAGTCCCAGAAGTGAAGCCCTCCCTTTACACTCTATCCACAGCACTTACCTGTCCAGGTACAATGGATCCAATAATGACAGATAACAGAGCGCCCAAGGCAGCATTTCCCTGGATTTTGTGTTAAAATGTGGAGAAAGAGAAGAGAAGAAATAATTCAAATCCTTAGAGACAGAGTCATCTCTGGTAAAGCTAATATATACTCTTGCATTTTAAAAGACAAAATGTAATTGTCTTTTAAATATTCTGGCACCTAGGAGGAAATGAGGTAGGTTAATATTCTGGCCTCCTTTTCATTTTAAGGTACAATGTATATCCAAACAATCTCACTATATAGCAAATTATGACAAACTTTTTGAACTGGGGGAGGGATTTAAAGTCACTGAAGTCAATAAATGAAGACAAAAGGAGCGATATGTAAGTGTAACCTATCGCTGATAAATTGTTTCCTCTTAGCATGCAGGTGAAATATCCTGATGCTAGTGCACTGTCTAAGAGAGCCGGATAATTAAGTAAATGCACGGCAGACAGCAGGTTTGTCGCTGTTGGGGTGAAATTTTACAGATAAACAAGATGGAGGCGAAAATGATCCAACTGGTTTAAACTAGAATTAGAGGCACTGATATGAACTCATATAGTTTTGAGTAGGCACAGATGGCTATGTACAGAAATATTTATAGATATGAGCAAATGCAAGGGTTAGTATACACACATATATTTTCTCTATCAGTTGAAAAGGCATAGATGCAATGTTACGTTACCAGCAATAAATGTGTCTGTTCCCTAGATCCTGGTTTTTGAATATCATTTATGAATAAAAGCAGACCAGGGACTGAGGTCATTAGAAGAGTGATTGATTCTGGTCATGCTGCAAAGCAAGCAGCTGGACAGGAAAAAAAAAAAGGAACGAAGAAATAAAACCACAAAAGTGAGATATTTCAAAGGGACATAGGAACCACGCGAAGACGCTCTTGGTCGCCATGTTGGAAGAAACTGAGCAACACATTAAGTCCAGGGATCCTGGATTGTGACCCAAAGGTACAATAAGTACCCCTGTGTCCATGACTAATAAAAAGACAGGGAAGAGACAGCCCTTCAATGCAGAAGAATCCTAGTGCTTTGTGTGGATCTGAGGTCGAGTACAACTCCCCACCTAAGCGTGGACTGCACATTGTTAGTTTCTCAGAGAGAATGTGATAGGACAAGAAGTCTCCTTTACACTCCAGAAGGCTGAGGAGAATTGCCCTTGCACACGGTCAAGGTTGGCCTGAGCAGAGTCAACTCACTGTGATCCTGGGCTCTCCCCACAGCGTGCACTTTCTGGGGTGAGAGTGATGAGGATGCCTTTTCACCCCTCCCCCCTCCTCCCCCAAACTTAAAACACTGTCAGATTGTGAGGAAGACATGAGACATACGTCAAAGGGAGGTCGATCCACAATACCTGAATTGGATTCCTACAGCTGTCAGTTCTCATCAAATACCAAAGAAATAATGTCTAAGAAACCATCATGGCCAAAAAGAACCTAAGGGGACATGTCAGTTAAATAGAATTGTACTGTGGAGAAGATCTGACTATACAGAACAGTGCCTAGAATCTACCCAAAGGCTAAGGAAATGTGAATGAAGGATGATTTAAATCATGATGCATCAAGATTTATTCATTTCTCTTTGTTTGCTTCTGGTATTTCTACAGATTGGGGTCTTAAGTTTTAATCAATTTTGAGTTGCTAGACACCCAAAGCTTTTGCACTGTAATGAAGTTAAGGGATAATCTAGAGAAAGGGGAGAATTTTTGCAAATAATACATGTGATTAGGGGTTAATATACAAAACATATAAGAACTCAACAGTAAAATAAACTGATTTAAAGAATATGGATATAGTGCTTGAACAGATTTTTCTCTAAAGCAAATACACAAATGGCCCCAAGAGGTGTAAGAAAATCTGCTCAGTGCCACTTCTTATCAGGGAAATGCAAATTCGAGCCTCAATGACATACCACCTCAGCCCTGTGAGAATGGCAATGATCAAAAAGAAGATGTGTATTAGGGAGGCTGTGGGGGAGGAGAACCTCTGTACACAGCTGATGGAGAATTTAACTTAGCATTTTCTATTATGAAACAGCATAGCAGCTCCTATCACGTCAAGCTATTCCCCTAGGGTATACATGCACAGGAAATAGAGTCAGTATGTCAAAGAGAGAGCTATACGCGTGTTCATTATGACATTAACAATTTCCAAGGTTCAGAATCAACCTACTGACTATCAATAGATGAATAGATTTGAAAATGAGGTATATGTAAACAATTGAAAATTATTCAGTCTTTAGCAAGAAAAAAATCCTGTTCTTGGTGACAGTGTACCTGGGAGTCTTAAGTAAAGTGACATAAACCAGATACTAGAAGACAAATACTGTGTGATTTGACATATGCATGAAATCTAAAAGGTTGACCTCATAAAACAGTAGAGTGGTAATTTATAAAATTCACATTTTTGCCTGTATCTAATTGACATATTATATTAAAGAGAGGTTATTTATGTTATATTAATGTCTGCTACAAAGTAGGGTCGTCTCAATTTTAAACATATGCTAAATATTATATGCATTATATAAATACTGAGTTCAGAGCCATGATGTCACTAAACTTACCCCTTTATGAAGCAACAAATTTGTGTCTCTCCATTGTATTTCCTAACTTCATGCTTAGAGTTTTCTCTTTATCTCGTAGCTCAGTCTTGTAACATGAATGGACAGTATGTATGTGCATGTCTGTGTGTGTGTGTGTGTCTGTGTGTGTATGTGTGTATGTGTGTGTGTGTGTATGTGTACATGCACACATGCTAGCCCTGTGTACTCACTGCCATAAACACAGTATTTTACCAAGAAAATCGACAGAAATTTAAATTGAAGAGGACGTTTTAAATCATTAGTGTTTGCCTCCTTGGTTTAGTTAGAAAGGAGTGCTGAAGAGAAAAATTCAGGATGTTAGCACATTCTGAGGAGTGTGAATTTTATTCACCAATTTTCTTTTTTTTTACCGTGGCCAGCTGCTGCTTTGTGGAAGACTGGGACATGGCAGGCAGAGTCACACTGCAGCTCAGTGTAGCTCCTGTGGCAGAAGAAATCCTAAAAGAAATGTCCTTTGATTTTTCACAGATTTTGTTAGGAAGGCCTGGCAAGGGGCTCAGCTTCACACTTCAGAAATACACTGTGGCCAAGAGTTATTCCTGGAGCTTTCTTTTAAAGTTTCATAAGCTTTGAAACTCTGAATTTCTGAATTCATTCTGTAGTTGAGTTTCTGAATCCATTCTGTAATTGCTCCTCACCCAAAATGAGATATTTATATCTTTTCTAAAAGTCACTTTTAAAGTAAAATGAATAAATAAAACACATCTTTGATGGCAAGGACAGCCGGATGTGTGGATGGCTCTTTGCAAGCTGATGCCTTTCACAATGACTGCTTGGTCATGTGAGATGTCGTCACTAGTCATACAATGTGATGGTGAGAATTGTGAAACAGTAGACATTCTGCACACTGTGATTCCTTATCAAGAAGGGTAGTGGGGACCATTGGCTTTGGAATGAGAGGAACATCATTCAGGTCTCGAATCTGCACCACCCCACCCACCCACCATCACCCCATCCCCAGTTATGTGAGCTTGGCCACTCAGCTTCCTTAGACCGTCCTTCTCTTTGTTGTAAATGAAGAAGAAATAGCACCCAGGGACTAGGCATGAGTTTCCTATTAAAGAGGTAACTGAGGGGCTGCAGAGAGATTGGTGCTTGCTGTTCTCCTAGAGAACTGGAGTTTGGCTCTCAGCATCCATGTTGGGCAGCTCACAACTGCCTGTAGCTCCAGCCACAGGGAATCCATAGCTCTTGTCTGGCCTCTGTGGGCACCTGTGTACACATGGCATATATAAATAAATACATATATATATACACACAGAGAGAGACACACACACACACAAGCCAAAGTAAGAATATTCTAATCAAAACTTTATTATAAAGAATTTGCAAATTAAAAAAAACAGACACCAAAATGAACAAGATCCAAAGTCTACACATCTCAATGTACTCCCGTACAATTAAAATAGCCATTCTGACACATCTCAATTAATTGTACAGTTGGAACAGCCATTCTGACATATCTCAATGAACTGTACAGTTGGAATAGCCACTCTGAAGCTGTGGAGCTTCACATTAGAATGTTTTAGACATTCTTTAGAAAAGTCACGAAAAGGAGGGATGCATAGCAGCTGAATTCAGTGGGCAAGACTGGATGGTTGGGGGTGGCAGGGCTTTGTGTTGTCCTTGACATTTGGCCAGTATCTTTATGGTAGTAGAGAATGGTTTTAGCACAAGAGGAATCCACAGTGATCTGATGCCCAGACAGCACCCTGTTGCCTAGGTGACCATCCCCCATCCCTACCACCCTGCCTGAGCCTTTCTGCTTTCACAAGGGTTCCTCTCTTGTCTCCACCATCTTTGATTTGCTCCTTTCTCTCAGATGACACGAATTGCCTCATGTTGGAACTTGCTTCCTATTTCATGTCAAATACAAAGAGGTTTGTGAACCTGTTGTTTACTTTGTGTCAAGCACGGTGGGAAGATTTACACCTGGCAATTATCAAATAAGAGCTTTGATTTGTTTCCACAGTGAGCGAGTTTGCCAGCATGTTGGGCTGCTTAGAACTTGCATGAACTTCCTTACATTGTTTCTTTGTTCATTCATACTTGTGATTGGTGTCACTGCTTAAATTGTTCCAAATGTCCAGAATAGAACTGATCCCCACACTAACTGTTCAATTCAGGAGTGTATACACAAGGTCCAAACATCTGTGTGTGGAATGAGCACTTCCAAGATACTACCAGAAGCAGAGCTGGGAAATGAGAGCTCCATATCCGTTGTTTTTGAATAAAAATAAAAGATACAGGAAAACTACATACACAGATTTATTCATGGTTAAACCAAACTCAAAATCTCATTTTATCAGACAATATACTTAAAAATTCTGTATTTAGTTTGAGGTGAAAATAATTACAAAATTTATATTGTCCTGAGTTTTTGTAAATTCTTTTTTATTAAAGTAATATAATTATGCCTCTTTTTAGGTTGGTGATTCATTTATTATTTGATGATTAATTCATCTTATACTTTTTGTATTGGTGATTTCAATGGTAACATTTCAAGTTAACTTTGAACTAACTTCTTTGTCCACTGGTGGCCAGGGCTGGGACAGTGACCTCACATTTTTTTGACTCCCTGTCTTTAATATGGTGTCTCATAGTCATTTACAGGATAGCTGGTGACTCATTTATTCATTAAGCTCATATTATTTTGGGAAACAGGCGCTTTGTATTTGATGAAGATTTGTGGTTTGAATGACACTAACAATTATTGAATGCCAACTCTGCAGCTGACTCTGCCTGGCATTGTGTTTCTCTAAAAACTCAAAGCAATCTCTTTCAGTAGATTTGATGACTCCCTGCTCAGAAAAGTTAGATCCCTTTTGACCAGGGTTACTCCGATATTAAGCATAAATGCTTTAAATTGCTTGATCCTACTGTCTGAACTCATTATGCCAGACTCTGCAGCCTCTTATAGTATACGATTTTAATCTTCTTATTAACTTATAAAAATGCAGAGTAGGAATTACCACTCTTTTACAGCTTGAGTTTATTTTTTAAAAAAAAAGCTTAACAGCAACCGGTGACTCAGAATCAGATAGCTAGGAAGGGCCTCTGACTTCCCCCCAGAGTACAATATCAAAATTAAAATGAGGTCATCATATGAGTTGTTAGTGTTGAATTTCAGGAGGGCATTGTTTCAAGATAAGAGCATCTTCAGGATTGAATACAAGCCTCGTACAGATGTCTTTAAGGGGCTCTTACTTTAAAAGCATTGGAAGTAGCCCAAGAAAGATGTCCCTGTTGCAGTCTCTCTGCTTCAGTTAGCATTTGGCTGATCGATCCTGTTGTTTCTGGAAAGGCCATTTCTCACCGTGTCTTCTGTTTCTACTGTTGTGTGGAAACAACACCTAACTCCCAATCCACAGCGTCTGCCAGAGGGAAGGGCTGACAGGAAATCTTCTCAGCAATATTGAGGGTATTCGTTTTCTGTCATTCTAGGAACTATTCTCATCCCTATAGCTTGCATTTGCAATAAAATGAAGTCAGAAAGTAGAGAAAGCTGCAAGGTGATGCCACAGGAAGGAGCGTTATAGAGAGGTGTCAGGTTAGCCTGCCATGTTCATACCCTCTTGGGAGTCCCTAGACCACTTCCCTTACATGAGGTGTCTCAAAGGACCATGGCTGAAGGGAACAGAAAGAAGACAAGCTAGCATTTATTTGCTTATTTGCAAAACTGCCCTGCAAAAGAAAGTGTTTCATTAAGAAATCAAAGATCCAACATGAGTACCATAGTGCAAACCTTCAAATTCCTCCAATTCAGATGACAGGAGTTGAAGGTGTTTGGGTTTCAGAGGAGAACAAGCCTGTAGATACAAACTTCCAGTGAGCTGACCACCTACTGTGAAGGCTCTGAGCCAGGCATACAGTCAGGGAAAGACTAATTAATGATTGATGGGAGGGGGAGCTGTTCCCACACCTTCCACTTTTGCTAGCATGTCAGGCTGCACATCTCTCTGGACCCTCCCTTCTGACACCTCTAATCTAGCAAGTGGGTGGGCCCAGGAGGGAGTGTTCTGAGAGGTTCTGCTGGGCTTACAAGAAGCCTTTAGCAAAGCAGGGAATATATACAGCCTCATATTTCACAATGAAAGACTGCAGAGGGGTCCGAAATATCATGCTAGATAATTTTTATATTAAGTTAATAGCAGCCTAACATTAATTCATCAAGTCAGGCCACTACAAATGAGGTCCATTGTGACTCAGTTTGTCTTTATAGCTTAGCAAATAATCATCTTAACTGTCTAGTAACAATAGGACATCTTTATATCATCCAGTGAACTACCAGAAAATAACCTGGGGCCGACAGGCAATAAGATCACAGAAAGACCCCATACAACGTTGGTCCTTTTCCCCCTTTCCTTTCTACTTCTCCTTTCATTCTTTCTTCCTGGTGCTGAGGAATGAAACCAGAGCCTCATGTATGCCAGGAAAGCACTTTAATTACATTCCCAGACTTTGAAAAACAAATTCACTCTGGCTGGGGCTGAACCATGTCTCAGAGGTTAAGAACACTAGCAGCTCTTGAAGAAGCCCTGGGTTTGGTTCCCAGCACCCACAAGGCTGCTCAAATGGTTGCCTGTTTTTCCAATTCCAAGGGATTTTGATGCCCTCTTCTGGCCTCTTCTGATTTGTCACCCACATTGTGCACATATGTGCTGTAGGTATACCTGCATATGTACACATATGGTGCACATATATGCATGTACCTCTATCCATAAAAAATAATTCAAAAAAAATGAGAAAACAGAAAGAGAGCATAGAAGTCCTGGCCACCTATTAACCCAATGCCCATCTACGGACACTGCATGTGCCGTGTGGATGCAGTCTTGAGGTCTGCCTCAGGTTCTGAGTAACAGAAGATGTGGTTGTTTAAGCCTCTGCTTCATTCAATATTTGCCAGCTTCAGAATAGGCAGTTGTTTTGTGAGAGAGATACAGCTTATAACTCATTGACAAAATGTTTTCTGGTCCCTGCGTTTGCAGATCTGGGTCACTGCTCTAGCTCCCTGCTCTGCCACTGTGTCTGTGTGGCCTTGAACAAATTACCCAGCCTTTCTGAAATGCACCCATAAAACTAAATGAATCACTTTTGCCTCCTGTGGTTGTTAGGGAGGTTACGTAAGACTTCATGATTGGTGCGGTCACTAGACAATTCTTGGACTGTTTCTGTCCAATAGAAAAAGGAATCTAGTTATGACAAAAGACAGTTATGCCTAAAATTTTAAAAAGAGACTTCGAATGCTTTGAAATGTTTGAAAAGAGCATTTTGTTTAATGTCTCCCATTTTGCTATGTTTTGCCACACGCGGTGGAGGTAACTTTTAATCCAAATATTAACTCCTGTTAGTTTTCTCAATCTGACTCCCAGCTTTTTCATTTCCTGTAATTGTGTCTGAAAGGGAGGCTCTGTGTGTTCAATAGGATTGTGTGTATCTCTAATAAAATGTCATATTTAATGATTTAGTTAGGAGAGTCTAGTGTTTGTGCTGAAAGTGCTTTGAATTGACCTAAGGGAGGGGCAATGCAGACATTAAGGTAATGGAGTGACAGCTGGTCCAAGCACTCACTTTCCCAATAGTGCCTAAGATGCTGCAAGCACACTGGGACACACAATGGAGAGAACAGGACAGACAGATGCAGTCTCTTCTGTCAGGGCAATGACAGGCTTTAGGTGAAACAGACGTCTACCAGCCACACAAACACACCTGTAATGATCACTTGTTAGGATAGAAACTGTATCGTGGCCAGGGAGGTCTGGGGTTGGGATCCGGAGCTGACAAACGAAGAAAGGGTAGAGGTTAGAGGTCACCTGGGTACAGGGAGTGTCAGCCAGCATTCCCCTGCAGAGGCAGTGTGTATGCAAGGGCTTGAAGGAGGAAAAGCAAGGAAAATTAGAGGAGCAGGGAGCTCAGAGTAAGAGAACCATGAATAAGAGTCTCTGTGAAGCTGGGGAGGTTGATAAATGTGATCCTGAAGGGTGCTGTGGAGGTGCAAGGGGGAGCCATTGCATGGTTAACCCCATGAGTGATGTCATTGACACAGAACGTGAAAAAAACTGGATTCAGGGCTCTATCAGAGATGTTTGTGGAGAATCACAGCAGAATATATGTTATCACATTGATCAAAGATCAAATCATAACTTCACCATGCCTTTGGCTTACAGAAAAAGCAAATCTTACCCATATGTGGTACATCCTTTACAAACGACCACTGATTTGCTATTTTTCATAATCTGTGACTCCACAAGAAATGAAAATTATATATCATAATAACATGAGCAAAACTGGAAAGCTAAAAAGCCAGTTTTTTAAGCATCACATGATTAAGAAGCAATATAGGGTTAGAGAGATGGATGGCTCAGTGAACACTTGCTGCTCTTGCAGGGGACCAAGGTTCAGTTCTAGTGCCCATGTCCAGCAGCTAAAAACCACATGTAACTCTAGCTCCAGGGAATCTGACTCCTTCTTCTAGACTCCATGGGCACTGCACTCACATCTGCACATACCCACATATAGACATGTATGTACACATTACTAAAAATAATATAAATAGATCTTTTTAAAAGAATAGGAAGAAGTGTTACCATAACTATCAACAGAAAATAAGTTAGTTGATTACCCTAACCAATGTCCTGGAGTAGAAAGTAATTTTTATTTTATATTTCTATATTACATATTTCATAATATAGGATAAAATCTGTAGTGCTTTCCTTAACTCACCTTTCATCTCAGAGTGGCAGTCATGATCTTAGGGGTGCACAGTTGATGTAAATTCATTGAGGTTGTTGGACGTACTCATCCAAAGTCAGTAATTATTCTGAGACTGTGTGTTAGTAAAGCATGGCCGATCTCATTGTGGTTCATGTTGTCACAGAGAATAATGCTGCCATGAGGATGTCACTGTGTGAAAAGAGTTCAAAGCCTTGGATATTAGCCTTATTTTTTCAGCTAGATTTCCAAAGTGAAATTAGAAAACAATTTTAAAATATCAGTATCTTTTCATTAGTAGTTGGATCCCTAGGACAGGATATCTCTACAGCAATATAGTTTCTTTGGGGCTGTCAGAGAAGCTAATATATCACTCTGACGTTATAGTAATATACTATAAGACAGTATATCATTTCTGATCATCAAATGCTTTATCTCCATTCCTGAGAAGCTGTTGGCAAAGGATATTCCTGCCCAAATTGATTTTGGGAGCAGTTAGGTTTCCAAGGAAACCAGTTCATTGTCAAGGAAAGACACACAGTGCAGAAACGCTGGTCAGGAACATTCAACCTAAGTATGAAATGGGGATTCTGAAGCTTTGAGGGCAACAGGCAAAAGCTTAGGCTCTTGGAGAACTAATTATTTAATGAATCCGCCCTAAGCTGTATTTGAAACAATCACTTACACGGAACAGAGACGATGACTCACTTTCAAGCTGAGGCTGATGTCTTAGGTTTAATGTGGGCTGTCCAATGAAGATTTCATAAGAACTTTGCCTGCTTATATATACCTGTATATATCTTATATATATCTGCTTATATATAATTGTATATATCTTATATATATCTGCTTATATATAATTGTATATATCTTATATATATCTGCTTATATATAATTGTATATAGATAGAGGAACCTCATTTGTCTCAAATCTGTGGCAATGAGATGTGAATCTGGTTGTGTCTTAGGTTTTCTGGTGCTGTGAGAAAACATTATAACCAAAAACAACTTTTGAAGGAAAGGGTTTATTTTATTTGGCTTGCTGTTTATAGTCTATCACTGGGGGAAGTCAAGGCTGGACCTTGGAGGCAGAAACTGAAGCAAAGACCATGGGGGAATGCTGCTTACTGCCTTGTCCCTCCTGGCTTACTCAGTTTGTTTTCCTAAACACCCGAGTACTACCTACCCAGGGGTGGCATTACACAGAGAGAGCGGGGCCATCCTATATCAATCACTTCTCACTTCAGTCACTAACTAAGAAAATGTCCCACAAGCTCGCCTACAGACCAATCTTATGGAGGCATTTTCTCACTTGAGGTTACCTCCTCTCTAGTTTGTGTCAAGTTGACAAAGAACTAGACAGGTTATAAGATGATTTTGTGTTAACTGCGACAAAAATCTTTGCAAAGATGTTGACATATTTGGAGCTTTTTGTGGCATGATCATTCACTATTCACTGTTACAGGCATATTTGAAAGACATAAAAGCCTGTAGGTTAGCTACTAGGCTTTATTAGTAGTCTTGTATATAAGACCAGTAGATATGTCAGGAGAGTCAATATCCTTTGATTTGCATAGTAGGCTCAATTTACCAAACTGAATTGGTGGAAGTTCAGCAAAAAAAGACAGTGACTCCTGATTCACATTGTCCCTTTCTTTGCTTTCCTCACACCCAAGTGGAAGCCTTCATCGGCTCCTACTTCGATTTTGAAGTGGGCACAGTTAAGGTCTAACCTTTTAACTTCATCCCAAAAGACTATTGATGTTATATTTTAGGACATAACTGCTGGCAACCATTACTCTAACTCCTTACTTTATTTGAAGAAATAGTTGGACTGGATATATAATGTTGAGTTGATCCTGTAGTCATGTTCAACAGTTCCAGTGTCATCTCAGTGTCCCCCTCTGGTCCCCATTGTGTTCAGTGGTCGCTCATATTTTGCTATTGGGATCCACCATGTGTGATGAATTGAGTTTTCCTTGTTGTTTTCAAGATTCTTTGTGTTTAGCATTTTATACTTCAACCATGATGCATCTGGGCAGCTAATCTTTTGTAATAATCTCCCTTGTCTTCATTATAGGATTCTCAGATATGTAGGTCAAGGTTGTTCATCGTTTATGGAAAATTGCAATCATTGTCTCTTCAAGTATTATTCTACCTTTTCTCTCTGCCGGTTCCCTTTCAAACTCCTGGTGTGTGTGTGTGTGTGTGTGTGTGTGTGTGTGTGTGTGTGTGT
>LZPO01109628.1:2200-16185 GCA_001675575.1 Neotoma lepida
TAGGACTCCTCGGCCTGAAAAGGCCTTAGATAATAGGCCTCTATCTGAATGAGCTTCCTCAGCCAAAAAGGCTTCAGCTGAAAAAGCCTCTAGCTGAAAGGGACGGTTCTGACGAAAAGCCTTTAGTTCCTGTTTCCTCAAGCCTTATATACCTTTCTCAGCCCAGCCATCACTTCCTGGGATTAAAGGCATGTGTGCTTCCCAGTACTGGGATTAAAGGTGTGTGCCACCACTGCCTGGCTCTATTTTCTCTCCTAGACTGAGCCAATCTCATGTAGTCCAAGGTGGCTTTGAACTCACAGAGGTTCAGACAGATGTCTGCCTCCTGAGTGTTAGGATTAAAGGTGTGTTCACCACTGCCCAGCCTCTATGTTTAATCTAGTGGCTTGTTCTGTCTGTTCTGTCCTCTGATCTTCAGGCAAAGTTTATTAGGGTGTACAATATATCACCACAATCCACTTCTCTCTGCTTCTTAGATGNAGAGGGAAATGTGAGCTCTCAGTTTCCAGCTCAGGCCAACTGTTGCCTCTTGCATTGAGGACTACTAATTTGGAACCATAAGCACAAATATACTCTTTATTTTATAAGTTGACTTTGTCATAATTAATATTTCATCATCTTTTGGCTATTTGGAGAGAATAATACAGCAGGGAAAGGCAGGCTCTTGGTTTAGAAGATAATTGTTCTTTGGTCCCCAAATATAAGTTTCTTGATGAACATGAGGAAAATATAAGAAAATAAAACACTTTGAAAGATCACAAAATAAAACTAAATATGTCTAGACTATCCTTTTATCTCTTTCACTGTGATTCAAGAGACTGGTGTACCATTTTGTCTCTGCTGCTAGGCAGAGAACAAGATTCTGTTAATAAAATTAAGAATTAATGCTGAAGACTATGTCATGAATTAGCCACTAGATAGAGACATGTTTAAATTGCAAATTACTTTAAAAGTCATTAACCACCCCAAACTTAATAAAGTGAAATCTTCACCCTATTAAGGAGATTAACAGATGTTGCTTTTAATGTTTAGTGAAAAATATTTATCTGCTGCTGTTTTGTTTTGTTTGTAAGCCTGTTTCGTTTTTTTTACCTTTTTTTGTTTTTACTCTCTTTCTCTATCTAGTTAGGTATGTTTCATTTCTTTTAAAAGGTTAGTTTTTGTTTTGTTTTGTTTTGAAAGACCACTGATCTATTTTTCCCAATACCAGGTTCAGTCTTAAACAAATGACATTTTTAAGGATTTCTCTATGAGGCATCTCCAAGGAGCAAGACGAAGCCTGAAGGAATCCATGGNAGTAATACAAAGAAAGGACCATTTATTTTTCTAAATTCAGCATGGCACATGGAGATTTGTAACCACAAAAAAATGTGTGTCTAACTAATGCAACTTCAAGTTATGAGTGGGACATAGTGACAGCTATGCTTTGTTTTGGGTTACCTTTTCTTTTTCTTGGATTTATTTAAAAGAGTTATTTCTTTGAACCATAAGCAATATTGCCATAAACAATGAGTAAGACTTATATGGGAAAAATACAGTAGCTTCCGTATTTGGGAAAACATCCTTATAGCCAGGAGGGAAGCACTNACTTTAAACTGCTGTGATTTGGAAGCTTCTTCTCAAGACTTGTTTACAGTGGCTTACTTTCTCCCAAGCAGGAGAATGTGGCAAACAAGTAGCAGGTGGAAAGATAAGGAAAATTGTCCTTGACTTAAGTGACCACAGACCTGTAAATGGCAAGAGGAGAGAGACTGTAACAGAAAGAAGAAAAAAGAAGATGAAGATAGGAGAAGAGGAGGAGGGGGAAGAGAGGTAGGAAGAGAAGGGGGAAGAAGCCATGGTCATAACTCCCTGAAGGAGAGACAAACTGATGTNTATCCATGGAGACCTAAAATGATGAGTGCTGCCCAGTGCAATCCTGGTTTCTGGTTGGAAACCTCATTGTATAACTGCTTATCTCAGTTCTGTGCAATCCAAAGAGTACTCCCTCCCTTCACTGTTCAGTCTTATTACTAGCTTCTGATGTTCCTTCTTTCTGGGTCAAGACAAAAATAGCAATAATGAAATAATTAGAGGGGAGAGAGAAGGAGAAAGAGAGAAGAAGAAGGGAGGAAGAAGGCAGTGAGGAGAGAGGGAGTGAGTGAAAGAGGGGTTGGGGTGAGGAAGAATAAAAATCTCTCCAAATTCGATTTAGCCTCTTTGGGGCATCCATTCCTATATGGAGAAACCCCTTTCCTTCTTGTGGCTAGTTCTTCAAGACTGAAACACTGAACAACACTTGTTTTTTTCCTTGTGTGGTGATAATGTGCCTATGCTTATCCTTGAGCACAGATGAAAAGATCATGACCTGAGTAGCTGCAAAGATGACCTAAATTACAGAGGTTCTCAACCTGTGGGGCTCACCCCTTGGTGGTCAAATCAGCTATCCTGCATATCAGATATTTACATNGCAATTCCTAACAGTAGCAAAATTACAGTTATTAAGGAGCAATGATATAATTTTTTTGGTTGGGGTCACCAAATTATGAGGAATTGTATTAAAGGATTATAGCATTAGGAAGGTTGAGAACCACTGATCTAAAAGATAATAGAATGTATAAAGATATAATAGATAAAATTAGTATGNATGTTANTTTTAGTTCTANTAATATTGACAGAATATTGCTTCTATTGAAGGCCAGACACTCTTCCAAGTTTTTCAGTGTGGGAACACAAAGATAACCCCTGATTCTAGGAAGCTTAAAGTTAAAAAAAAAAGGTTAAACAAGCACACAGGATGTAATGGACAGAGGCAGAAAAGAGAAACACATGGAGATGCTCACGGGTGTTTAGGAGGTCCTAAGTCCAGAATGATACCACAGTGAGCACNTTGGATTGAATAGATNTTCTGCAGGGCATGGTAAAGCAAGANGATTCTAGCTGAGAGGACAAAGTGAGCCAAAGTAACATGTATGAAGTTTTAGGATACTTGGAGATAGAAAATTGTTTAAAGAAGTGTTTTCCAACTGAGATAATAAATGTAGGACTTCCTAAAAAGAAAATTTCCTTGCCATGTGTTTCTACATTTATGGCTTGTTTTTTTTTGTTTGTTTTGTTTTGTTTTGTTTTGTTTTGTTTTGTTTTGTTTTGAACTTGAAGTATGATATGTTTAACAAAAAGTGAAAGCCAGGCACATGCCTTTAACTCCAGCACCAATGAAGCAGATGCAGGAGGATTGCTGTGAGTTTAAGGCCAGCCCAGTCTACATATTTCCTGGATAGTCAGGCCTACATAGAAAGACAGGGAGGTATAAGCCCCAAATAAATTTTATATATATATGTAAAACTCCATAGCATGGTAAAATTTTTCCTGTTATTGCAATAACTGGCATCTAGATAAGGAAACTGACATTATAGTAACATAGAGCCTCTGTCACCACTTTTATAAATTTGATCAGTCACCTCTATCCCTGAAAATTNTTATCTTTATCTCCACTATTGTATCACTGTCTATTCATTTCTCTTTGTTCATAATTTAATACAAATGAAATAATATATTAGACTCATCTATGTTTGACTGCACCTAATCTTTTTTGTACCATATAAATATGGTTTGTTCTTTTGATTGTTGATTGTAATTCAATTCGTGAAATTGTATGGATGATTTATTTTTCATGTACATTTGAGCTTTTCATTTGTTTGCATCTTAATTTTCCAAGCAAATGGATTAAAACCAATTCAATTCCAAAATGACTAAACAAATGCAGTCACCTGCTGAATATAAATATAAGTGCCTACATAATATATTCAAGTATCAGCACTGTTCAGCAACTTTCCTTATTAGAGATGAGTGTCAAGTCCGGTCTGAGGACCTCTGCAGTGCGTATCACTTCCGTGTCATGTCATTTTTTATAATCTACATTATACCCTGGCCTTTGCTGACATCTCTAGAGTTCTGTGCTGTTGTCTCTCATTAGAAGAGTCCTTAGATGAATAATGCATATTTTATTCTGGTACAAGGGTTATCTTTTATTTTTAAGTTCTGTTCATTGTGGAGAACATTGTGCATCTTTTCTTCAAATTATGATATAGAAATAATAATGCATATAACATATATATGTTATATGTTCTATATATTCAACATATATATCAACACATAAATTCCTTGCATACATTTAATTGTGTAACTCCTGAATAATTCTAATTGTTGAAAATCCCTCTTATTCCCTGTGATGGAAGAAGTACAATTCTCCTCTGAATGAAGCTCTGTGTTTTCAGCAGGAAAGCAGACTTTCATGCTTGCCATCTGGATGGCTTCTCATTCAGGAAACTTACATAGCTTCTCTCTCTGTTGTCCTCTAAAGAATAATCCATCCATGGTTCTGCAACACTCACAGAGTCGTCACTGTTGGTACCTGTCTGGGGAAAGCAGCACTTCCAAAGATACTATGCAGTGCATACATCCTTTTCCAGTCCTCATAACCTCCTCCAATCCTTGATATCTACTTGTGTATACTGATCAGATGACTAGAAAGAAAGGACCTGGACCAGGAAAAGGCACGAGTGGGACTTTCACATCACAGCGCATACACATCCAGAGACTGAGAGGACCAAAGACTGCTGAGAAAGCTGCTCCTTGGAAACTTAGAACGCTGCCNGCACCTCAGGCCGAAGATCACTATTTTTTTTTCCATTCTAGAGATCAAAGGATGCAAAATGTGGGAGGCAGAGTAAGAAATGGTTTCTCTTTACTTAGTCTTGCCTATTGGACAGCTATGATTTTCAGGGATGCTCTGAAGTTCATTTCCCAGCCTCCATCTCAGCCCCTACAATCAGCTTTCAGGTAAACACTCTCAGTAAATCGAAGGAGATGTGTAAATCATGTGGACGGGACTTGCTGGTGGTTTTGCAATTTTAATAACATCCCTTCTGTAAAGATTAAATATAAAACAAACTTCTTAGGGAAAGTTTCTTTTTTTTTTTACTTTTTTAAAATTTGTAAGATTATGATATAATTACAATGCTTCTTCCTTCTTTTTCCTCCCTCCAAACCCTGCCACATACCCTTCTCCACTCTCCTCACATTCATGGCCTCTTCTTTCATTAATTGTTATTGCATCATATATGTATATGTATATTCATGTATATTCCTAAACATAACCTGCTCTGTACATCTAAGGGTACCTGTATGTGTGTTTTCAGGGAGGACCATTTGTTACCAGACAATCAATTGGTGTGATCTTCCCCAGGAAGACTACTTCTCCAGCTCACAGTTTTCCTCAAATTTCTAATGGAATTTTTATGGACTATTCTTTATTACAGAGTACTACTTTCCCTGAATAAAATACTTCCATGATATTTTTTTCATTATTTCTGAATAATAGAGGAAACACTGAAATTTAATAATATAAGCCCAGATTATTGTTATATTATATATTTAACAACAACTTAATACCTGTTACTGAGACAGTTACCTTAATTCCACCATGTCTACTGAGTACTAAGTGTAAAGCCTTTGTCAGATCTTATAAATATAAAATGACTGAGGGCCATCAGCCTGTATTTCAAGGAATTTACATTAGTACAAAAGACAATGAAAGAGGAAAAAATTAGGCAACATGGTGAGATGTATGTCATAATGAAACTGCTCTTTGGAAAGCCAGAAGGGGCCAGCTGTAAAATTATTTATTCATTGTTGAGGGGTGTATTTGAAGCCAAGTTCACTACATAGTCAGTGCTGGTCTTGAACTTACAATTCTACTGCCATATNCTCCTAAGTGCTAGAATTACCATGATGAACCACCATAATTTGCTTTTTGCTTTAAATATCATGTTTATGTATTAAACTTTCAAACATTCATATGTGATATCTCATATATCTCATTGTGGTAGAACTTAAAGGCTAGATGATTTTTTAGTATGTGGAAATAGGGAGAGTCATTCCAAGACTAATTGTCAACTATGTGTCACTGAAGACTAGGACTCATGGTCCTGATTTCAAGCTCAATTTTCAGTAAACAGAAGCATATTCAATAGCTTACTCTATATAATAAAGACAATGAAGTAGAATTATTTATCTTTAATACCATAAATTTACAGACAAAATACTTCACAATTTCAAACAATCTTCTGTGGCATTCTTATTACATATTCACAACCACCATGGCTTTACTCTTTTACATGTAAGGAAATAAGGACAGAATAGTGAAGAACTGGCTCAGGATCACCACAACAAGATAGAGTAACATCAAAACTTTTTTATTGTTTGCATTCTTTACTTTGTATTATTTTTGTGCATTCTCTATTCTCAATATCATAGTTACTGTGACAAATCAACAATGTAAACTTCATCTAACAAAGTGACTAGACCTTTTCTTTTTAAAAGTATATCTAATGATTTTTAAACAGGGTCAATTCAATGCAGAATAGAAGACAAGCTGTCACATACAGGACAGAATGTATTACAAAAGTACAATTGTCTTGAAGGGATAACCAAAGTGTCACTTCAAGTATATATTTTTCAGGGTTCTCTAAAGGAACAGAACTGGTAGAATATTAGAATATATATAAACCATTAGATTGGCTTGGTTTATAAAATGTGGTCAACCTAGTTTGAAGTGTCACTCTTTTAAGTGAAAAGGAAACTTTTCAAGCAATTCCAATGACCACTGCCTATGGAACAAGCTGAGCAGAATACATCCACACATCTCAAAGTAACAAATGCTTGTTTGAGTCTTTAACTGACATTGCTACTTGGTGATGACCAGGTTAGGTGGGATTTGAGCAGTGATTAAAACTGAAAATGAAAGCAATGACAGACCATGGCAGCTCAAATTTGAAGGAAGAATACTTTTAGAGGACATGCAAATAGCCAGGTTTAATATGCAGGTCATATTAGTCACATGAGAAATAATCCCAGACGTCTTCAGTCCTGTCAGCTGTGTCTGAATAGTTATGCAGAGTACTATAATGTAGAGTCAATCATCTATGTGCTGAGACGAACCTGTCAGAGAGGGCTAATGAGATGATCAGTGATACTTAAAAACCATAGTTAAATTAGTTTAGATGAGGCTGTAATTCTCATTTTCATCATAGATTTTATTTTCTTCTGTCAAAGATGTAATAATACTGAATAGACCTTAAATGATTGAAGGCTCCATAACAGTTTCTCTCTTCATATCTCATTAATTACTCAACATGATAATGATGACCAACCCCATAAATGAAAATAGAAAAATAGGCTAAAATGAGGAACCATAAACCTTGCCTTTTGCCGACATAAATATTGGTAGAGTGCAACATTTAAGATGATTTAATACTTGACATCCAAGGAAAAGAAAATTCTGCAAAAGTTAAATTCCANCCCTTTAATATGGACAAGTGAAGGCAATTTTGCAGAGAATTACCTTTTTTTATGATCAATTCACTTTTTCTGACTTTTTATAATAAAGTGTACTATATCCTACATTTTTCTTAGAATTGCTATGGATACATTGGGAAAGGGTAAAATAAAGTAGGAAATCTAATGGGTGTTTCTTTTTTGGCCTCCAAAGTTTTAATACTAGAATTGCTACAGAGTTCTAATTCCCNTAGTGGATTATGTATAATGGTATTCAGTTATTTAAATGCAGGATTGATGGTGCCAATTTCTTGTACTAAATCAGAACATCAAAGTAAAGGTGCCTGCAAATCTTTATTTTGAATATTTCTCATGGAGATTACAGTGTATGGCTAGAATCAACAACTACAATTATATCAGACATTAAATTTTGTGATATATTTGCTACTTTGTGCATATAACCATTTCTTTAGAAGTGAAATCCTAGACCATATAAGAGGAAAAATTAAGCTAAACTCTATCATGTATTTAACGATCTCTCTTTTTCTTATTGTAGATGTGATATGATCAGCTGCTTCAGAAACCCTAGCTGCCTTGACTTGCCTATGATGGAGCATATCTTGAAATTTGAGACAGAGGAAACACTTTCTCCCATGAAGTTGTTTCTGTCAGAGAACTTGATCANAGCAATAAGAAAGTAACTAAGACCAAAAATTCTGGTACCATGAAGTAGACTATTACCTGGTGGTGAGGTNCCTATGTCGTGGGAAATGTTTGGTGGCTAGAATGTGGCAGAATCTAGCATAAATATCTTGAACTATATAACATCTATCATGGCAGAAATGGAATACAAAGGATCATTCAGGTAGAAGCTGGGAAGACAGTAAGGCTTAGAGAAATGCAACACAGGACACCTGTCCTGTGAGATTTCAGAGAGGAACCAGGACTCTATCAGAAACTGGGCCCTTTATGCGATATTTTGGTCAAGAATCTGGCTTTATTTTCTCTATGATCTTAGGACCTGTGTGAAGTTGAATTTAAAAATAATGGACTAATTTTTTTTCCAGAGGAAATTTAAAGACATTAAAATTGTTGCTGAGAAAACACCTGTAATTGCTTTCTTCAGTGGATAATTACCACTGAAGAGAAACCTCCTTCTCTACACTTGAACAATAGGAAAGGTGTCCTGAGGGCAAACATAACTTTCCTAGGAAGCTCTGTCTTGTAAAAATCCAGACTCATTTAAATGAAGAAAGCCTAAACTGAAGGTGTTCCTTATTCCTAGGAAACAACTGTCTAGGAAAATGTTTCCCCATGGTTGCTATACAGAAGCCAACACCACAGTCCAAGAGAGCCAGGCTATGTATTGAGCTGGTTGCCGAACTTCATAGCATCATCTCGGTGGTACCTGTTTTGCAGATATGAAAGATGGAAGATTGAGGGTATAATAAAGTTTTGGCTTCAGAGAGCAGCTGAACCTAAGCAGTGTGTATCAAGTCAGATTTCCTGCAGGCTCCGGGGTCAGAGTTCTAGGCTATTGTGTGGAACTATAAAGTGGAGGCCTAGGTTACAGGAGTGGGTGTGGGGCTCCAGATACTGGGGATGTCAGGACTATGGGATGTATATAAAGGAGAGCAGCAGACATGGAATGAAGCTGGCCCAGAAGAGAATCTATGTAGCAGATGTTGCAGGGTGAGACTACTCAAGCCTTTCGGAGTCCAGATGATTTTCAGTACCATCCCAAACGAGGAACATGAAAGTTGAAGAATTGATGTTTACCCTGATGGACTTCAATTTTGCTTTGGTGCAATTNTTTCTTGCTACTGCTTAGTTCTTCCATTTTTCAACAAGAATATTTACTCTATGCTTTTTGTGTTTGCAGTATGTAACTTGTGTTGCTTTTATAGAAGCGCACAGTTAAGAGCAGGTGAACTTTTGAAGTATCAGGATTTTTCAAGACTATCAAGATTTCTAAAGCAAAACTGAGCACTTTGCATTATTACATGGTCATGTACCTATGTGGACATGGGATGGAAGATTATGGATCAAGAGTTATGTGTTTGGGTGTGAAATTCACAAGGAATGGAGTTGTAATAGTTAGTGTTAATTGTCATATTGACAGAATCTAGAATCACTCAGGAGATGGGCCTAAAGGTATGACTGGGTGATTTTATTAATTACTTTAATTGCTTTGGGAAACCCATGTGGGTGGAACATTCCATGTGCAGGGATTTTGGAGTGTAAGAAATGGCAAAAGTGAACTGATCACTAGCATATACTCATCCCTTGTGCCATCCTGATTGTGGGTGGGATGTGACCAGCTGCTTCAAACTCCTGCTGTCTAGGCTATGATAGACCTTGAATTGTGAGACAAAATAAAATCTTTCTCCTTTAAGTTGCTTTCATTAGACAATTTTATCATAGTAACAAGAAAGTAACGAAGATCATACATGCACATATATGTGCATATTGAACATTAAGTATATAATTTTATGAGTATATTTATTAAAATTATAAAGTGCATAAAAGGTCATTTATCATATGCCATCCAACATCATCATTATAAATGTTAGCATTAAACATGCAGTATGAGAGCCTGCTACTAGTTACTTGGGTCATTTACATCCAGGGGTGAAGGTGGCCTGTCACCAACTTAGCGTTTGCCAAAGGATCTCCTTCAGAGTCTTTCACGTGCCAAAACATAATTATACCAATCATCACTGATTACAAAGATTTTTTTCTACATACTCTTTTAAACATTTGCCTAAATTATGTGATATAATCTTCACAAAAATACCATGAGATATTTGTTAGTAAATATAACTTAATGCCTAAGACACTGGGGATGCATCAGGCAAATTAAAATCCATTATATATTTTTAAACTATCAGGATGATAAAATCACACANAAATGCCATCTTCCTATAGGTAGCAATGGCATCAAAACACTTTCTTCATAAATATAGCTAATGTGACTAGCAGTAAAATACGGCAGGCCTGTTTCCCACATTGCCTGAAAGAAAACCCTTTCACCATACTTCCTTCTGTGCTTCTGAAGTGCTCAGTTCAATGAAGGTAGCCTACTTAAGTTTGGGACTACATCAATCAGGTACTGTAGGGCCAGTGGGCACTAGAGACCTTCTATTAAGTTTTCTTATGAGTCACTAGTGAAGCATAGTAGTTTTCTGCCTCTGGCACTCTGTAGAAAAAAAAAAGGAACAAAGGAAAGCAGGCAATTTGCTCCTGTCACATAGATTAATCAAGAAAGCCATAACCTTTGTATCTTTAGCTGGTCTCTGATAAGGCGAAAGGTCGCTATGATAGATACAGGGAGGAATCACTTCAATCATCTTTAACCATCCTAGGACATAAGGCAAGAGACTTAAACCTTTCATTTAAAACATGTATCTTTTCTATAATTTTAAACTTATTGAACATTAAGTATATAATTTTATGAGTTCTATAAGTTTCTATAATTATTACCTGTGCTGCTTCTATCATGCCACATTTGAGAACCTCAGAGAAAAGAGTCGAATTCTTCAGATCAAAGAAAAAAAAATTGACTAAGGAAAAAAAAAAAGATTGTCTTTCTACTAAACACGCACATATTCTGTTGTTATGGCAACATAAGATCTAAGAATGACACACCAAATAATATGGCATCAAGGCACACTACTATGATCAGATGTCACAATAAACATGATTCAGCTTCTGATTGTCGCATGCTGTGCTGACTCTGGCTTTTCTGACAACTTGAGGCGGAAGCAACTTACTGTAATGGAAACCAGAGATAATTCATCCTCCTCCTTGGTTGGTTTTTGCAGGAAGAGATCCTATCAATTCCACTGAAAAATACAAGCGTTTTTATGAATCTTGGGCTGTTGTTTCTTTATTTCTTATGGATAACCTATACAGCATATCATTACAGCAATACATACAACATAGAAATTCATTTATGTGTGCATACATAAGAACCCTAAATTGACTAAAATTTGGCTAGAATGTCTAAGTTAAATGATTCTGTTTGATTCACCTAATTCACAGAAGAGATTGTATATCCTTTGATACATTTTAATCCATAAAAATCTTTGGATTACTGATTTGTACATACTATTGAGTAGGAAGAATAAGATATGATATCCTACAGAATATCATGATAGCTGTAGTTCATTATAACAGGTTATATATCTAATAATTAACTAGATGGGTTCAAAGGGTCCAGGAGCAAAGGAATGCAAAAGCTTAAAATATAAATGTTAGCCATCCTGATGTAATCATTAATTATTAGAGTATATTCCGTAAATATGTACAATTATGTGTCAATTAAAGGCAATATATGGAAGCAATAGAAGGAATCTTGTCTGTTAGTGTGGTGCTGAATATTTGTAATTTGTTCTATTATTCATAATTTTCATAATATTCTGATATGCATATATGTAAATGAATATTTTATCATTGGTACCAACTTGCGACCAGGTTATATGAAGTTCCCAATGAAAAGATAGGGGAGAAAATGGTAGAGGGATTGCTTACAGGTCAAGAACAATTTTCTGCAGGAGAATACTGAGAGATCACAGCAGTGAAAAGGTCAGACATCTAGGAGGTCTTAGAGATGATGGAAAAGATCACACACTTTATAGAAGCATGAAGTACTGAGCACTGAACTGGGCGACTGAAATTGGCTTCAGGGACTGTGCCCTCTTTCATGTAGGAGCAGAAGTGGAATGAAAAGAAGAGGCTATGCTGAAATGAAACCAGAGGCTTCAAAGCCTGGTCCTTGGGTGGATGTTATCATCATATGCTCTTGCCCTCTGCTCTCGTAGTTCACCTTGATTGTGCACTTACATGGACTTTTTGTTCAAACCGCGCATTTGTCATCCAAATGTGTCAAAATAGATTTGTGACTCATTTTCGTCCATTTCCGAAGGGTCTTTAACATTTTTCCTTAGGAGCTCATTGTAACAGAAAACAGAACGTGTAAAATTGCTATTCAGTTAGTGTCAGCTAATTTCACTGCTTTTTCCCCCTATTTATTTGAAAAATGTGCCATTCTACAACACAGTATATTTGTGATGGGACTGAATTAAGGGTGATAATACTGAACATACTAATTTAAAATATATGCTAAGGTTCTTAGTTTAGTCAAACACTGTTAATGTTTCTCTTCTCAATATTCTCACTGACTAACCATTTCAAGAAATAATTTAACAGTGAGTGGTGAGCTGTACACTGATAAGGGAGGGCTATCATCCCTAAAGCGTTTACCATCAGTTTACTTCGAGTGTCTTAAAATGCCAAAGAAAATGAAATTCCAACCAGTAATTTAGCCAATGTGCTAAATGTATTTTCTGATGAGATCGTGGTATATTACTGAACCAAATTAAAATGTCAGTAACAATGGATTGGAAAATAGAGGGATTGCAGAAGGACGATGAAGGCATTAGCAAAATGAACATAGTTTTCTAGGCATGTTGATCTAACACTCAAAATTTCATTTTTAATAGGAAGTTCGGGTTATGGGGCTGTAGAGAAGGATCCAGAGTTAAGGGTAACATAGGGATCTTTCAGAGAACCTGGGCTTGATTCCCAGGACCCACGTAGCAGCTCACAACAGTCTACAACTATGTTTCCAAAGGTCAAACATCTTTTTCTGTTCTCTCTGGTACAAAGCATGCATGCGGTGCATAGACATATACACAGACAACACACCCATACACATAAAATTAAATCATGATAAATTGTTTTAAAGTCCAAGTTATTATGCATCATCAAAAGAGTGTGACCTACCTATTAAATCTGGGAGACACACATGAAACCATGCTAAAAAACAGTTACATCAATGACCAATTACCTATTGCCAATAAAATATCACAAGGGCTCAGCATGAGAGAAGTTAAATTCTAAACTGTTTGTACAACATAGTCATGGAGACGTGGGTTAAGTACAAGATGTTGAAGTTCTCAGTTTCCTCTTGTATTGAAAGACATAGAAGGGAAAAGCAACCATGTTATCATATTTCATGTTCACTTGGGACTGGCACAGGTGAGCAGTTGTTCCCTGTGATTTTGCTATTCAGCAGTCCTGAAGGACCTTAGGGTTTAAAACACCCTCTCCCTCTCATTAATCACCAGATCCTCACACTGTGAGGGGTGCTCTTCAGTGAATTCCCTCTAGCAGTACTGAGAGGGAAGATGAAGTCAGAGACACATATGCACACAAACACACACACACACACACACACACACACACACACAGAATTAGTTTTGTAATTCCTTTCATTTATTGCTCTGTTCTGTAGGGTCAATATATCGTTATTCATATTAATAAGTAACACTAATATGTAGATATTTTTGAAATTTAGTTATGTAATATTGGTGATCATTTGAAGGGTGATACCTTTCAGTGTAATAAGATTAATACAGTAGGGGCTTGCTCCCATTAAAACCACTTGATAAAATAAACTGGGTGGTGGTGGCACATGCCTTTAATTCTAGCACTCGGGAAGTAGAGTCAGGTGGATCTCTGTGATTTCAAGGCCAGCCTGGTCTACAGAGTTAGTTCCAGGACAGCCAGGACTGTTACACAGAGAAACCCTGTCTCAAAATACTAAAAATAAACAAACAAACAAACAAACAACAACAACAAAATAAAAACCACTTGAAATTATA
>LZPO01109631.1:0-16123 GCA_001675575.1 Neotoma lepida
TGGAGCTTTTCTTTGTAATCTGGAGTTCCCTGATTAGGGCTTGGCTGGCAGGCCAGTGAGTTTCAGGAACTGGCCTGTCTCCTCCCCAACACAGTGTTTATAAGCACGTGCCACCGTGCTGGGCTTTTTATGTGAATGCTGGAATTGGAACTTGGGTCCTCATACTCACATAGTTACCAACTGGGCTACAGCCCTAACCTTGCTGTTTCAGTGTTATATCTACATACACCTCTTCCCTCAAAAAAATCAAGAGACCTTCAGCAAAGACCATGCTCCACTTCCTGACTCTCTGCCCATTTCAATGTTGAATTTATTCCCAAGTAATTGAGGATTTCTTTTTAAATCACTCACCATTTTGTTACAACTTGCTTGCTTGTTTATACTGAGAATTACAGAGGAAAGCTTAAGGCCAATTCTGTCAAGATTTTGTAAATAATAGTACATTATGAAAATTGTGTGTCTGTGTGGAGGCATGTACACAAGAGCGAGAGTGCCTGTGGAGGCCATATCTGAGTGTCTTATTCCCCTGGAGCTGGAGTTACAGCTACCACCAGAAAGGTGCTGAGAACAGAATTCGGGTGCTCTTGAGGAACGGAGCTCAGGTATCTGCAGAAGCAGCATGCACTCTTAACCATGGAGCTGTTTCTCCAACCCCCAAACAGCAGTACTTTCAAAAACTTCTTCCTATATTAAAGATCACAAATACACACACACACACACACACACACACACACACACACACACACACACACATATAGACCATAGAAAACTAGGTTTGAGAGAGGAAAAAGTAATTAAGGGCTACAGACACATACGTGCATGAAGCAGAGGCAGACCTTGACACATAGCAAATTGATAGTAGCACAAGGGTCAGTATGTGATGTTTTCTGCAGGTTGACAGGTCAAAAGAATGAGCCCTTCAACCATCTCGGCTTGTTATTAGAAATGAGATTATTTCTGAAATTCCTCCAAGCAGAAACAAGTGGAGGAAGCAAAGCCCATACGACAAATTTAAAAAACATCCACAAGCTAAATAGGTCAGCTCTCAGAACAAGAAGCTTGCAACAGAAGAGCTTGTGTTGCAGCCCAACTTAACACCATTCCACTCGTCTATTCTGTAGTAAATCTTACAGAATTTTGATTTCCTTCCCGTCAGCAATAATCAGTCAATATCTCCTGTAGAATATTTCTAAATGAGATTGGCAACTGTGGTTCTGTTGAGAAGAAAACTCTTACCTAAGTGAGCCTCCAAGATGGCCATCTGACCACTGTTGATCTCAAAGTCAGCCTGTGAGACACAGCAGCCCTCACTATTACTCAAGACAGCAGGCTAGGCCTTACTGGGACAATGCCTCAGTGGTGAGGTGCCATCAAAGAGAGGCACTTGCCATTGCCTGGACCTCTCCATAATTCTCCGCAGCTCATGACCATGACAGGTTGGGTGGCCATCTGTAGTGAGTGGAACACTGGGAGAGTAGAGATGACTGCTGAAGGTTACACTAAAATTCTATGATTAAAACACCTCTGAAAATGTGGGTCGGCTGGATGATTAAATTCCACAATTTCCAGAGCATGTAGGGAATACATCATCCTTCAGGGCTCAATCTAAGAGGCAGGACGGCAGGTCATTTTTTTAATCTCTGTACCATAACCAAGATTAATATAAAAAGCACACACAGATATAACAGTGTTATTGATACAATTAAACCAAGCAAGAAGTTATTGTAAAGGAGCCCAGTCAATGCAATATTCAGTGGAAGTCATGCATCTGTAGGAATTGTCTGCTTAAAGTGCAGCGTGCGCGCGCACACACACACACACACACACACACACACACACAAATACCCAGATCAACTCTGTCAGCTCTTGCAAGTAACGACAGGGCTGTCATTCTTGCTGTTTGCTATTCCATCCAGGGCGTCGATCTGTTGGAAGACATAGTCAACAGTGTGTCTCCCAGGCCTAAGATGACAGAAGCCCATGAGTCCTGCTCGACCACAGATGCCGGGCTGAGATAAGCAAAAGAATAGGGGATTCGTGGAACAGCAGCTGGGCTAGACAAATCTAACTTCCCACCTGCTGTTGATTTCCACATTCATCTCCCAAGCCTGATACCCCAGCCATGTAGAAAGCTGCCAGCGTGTGGAGAAATTAATCAATGTGTGTGTGTGGGGGGGAGTTATCCACTGTCGATTTTATATTCTTTCTGTAAACACATTTGCGTAGCACAGAGGCAGCAGACATGAACAACCCAGTGGATTTCCGCGCTCTCCGCTATAATCACCCATCCACCTGGGACTCACACAGCTCCTACTGCTCTTATCTTAGACGAAGGTTTCTATTTATTTTTATCTTTTTACAGTAAAGCTGGCTTTGGAAACTAATTAGACATGTCTGGGTTTTTTGTTAGTGTGTTTGGCTTTCCCTGTATGCAAATGGACACCTAGTATTTCTATCTTGTCACTCCCTTGTCACTTTTATTACTCTTCTTTCTGTCTGAACAGAGAGCAAGAAGGATTTCTGAACAAGACTGGTCAGACATGCTACTCTTCAGGGCTTGGGGACATACATATATGAGATCCAAGTGTCTCCTTCCTTGCAAAACAACCTTTATCCCAAAGTACATTGCGGCTTAAGGAAGTGCTCTGGAGGATATCTAATTCCCTACTGTGATTTCCTTCAAAGTTCTAATTAGTTGTGCACAGTAATGAATTCTGTAAATTGCAATGTTTCTTTGAAAGCTGTTTAAGGTATAGAAGACTCCAATAGTGCAGGCTGCCACAATCAGTCTTTAAAGACAGTCATTTTGAAATGCAGGCTTCATATTTTCGGAGACGTCGCACATCTTAGAAACAATCACAATGCTGAGTCTCAAATTAATATTTGTTGCTTAACGCCACCAAAATGTCAGATGAATGAGTAATTAGGCACGTTTGTACATAATGTTTATTTGCTTCTTTTTGCAAAGGCCAGAAGCATAATGGAGAATTCAAGTCAAGAAATGTCTTTCAACAAATACATTCTTGGAGTATCCATTTTAAAATAACACACTACTAGGTATATAACTGTCTCCTTTTAATGGTCAGCAAACAGCTGGGCTTCTAGATAACATGGGGAACATAAAATATTCATGTTATTTAAGCCATTTCTATATTTTACTCATATTCTTTGATTTGCTGGTCTTGAGGGGGAAAGAAACCATTACCCACTGCTTAATCCACTTGCGTCTCTTCAAAGGAAGCTCTCTCCTTGCCGCCTGGTAGGTCATTTTAAGACCATAAAGCTACCTTTCACTGCTGCTTATTTTCCAGACTTCCCATTTAGTCCTGTTCTTAGTTTAACTTTATACTCCACAGAGGATCCTGGGGGTTGTCTTCCACACTGCCTGTGTCATTCCTGATTGCCCTGTAAATGCCCTCTCTCTGTCTCCTCATTAAGGTCCATGTCCCCTATGGCCCTGCTCATACAGCCTTCAACACTCCTTAGTGTCTCCCTGCCACTGGATCCTCCATCCTTCTTTCATCCATCCTGGCTGCCCCATCCCAAGAAGGACTTCAGATTCTCACTGGGAATCCAATCACACTCCATGGCTAGCTTCTTGCAGGGTACCAACATTCCCTGAATGCCCTCAAGCCAACTTTCAGCCCATCCCACCCACCAAGCCCATTCTTCTCATCTGAACTTAAATCTTGTACCTCTAAGAAAAAGAGCCAAATCTTTGAAGAGCTGAATTCAAACCCTGCCCACTCGAAAAGCATCCGTGCTGCCTGGACATCACCTATGGATGTTCTGTCTTCCTGGTGCAGTCTCCACAGGACTACTCCAACCTGCTTCCCCATACTACTGAACTCATAACTTCTCCTTGATCCCTAGCCCCTTCCAAGAGAGCAAGTCCCATACACCATGGAGAAGGAGACCTCTCTGGCGTGGGTGGCTCTGCTAGGACCACATCACTCCCTTTCCCCATTCCTCCATCCTTCCTTCATGAAAGAAAATTGTCTCTCTCTTCTTTCCTCAGGAGTACCAGTCCATGCGAAGGCCCATTATTTTTAATGCTACCTTTTTCTACCATGACTCTGCTCCTCCTTATCAAGCAGCCTCTCTGGTACTTTATTATCTTATAAAACAAAAACAAAACCTGCTGCCTGACCCAGCAATCATCCCCATCAGTCCTCCATCTTTCCCCCTCCCATTTGCTGTCCAATTCCTCACTATGTGTGCCCGCTTACAGTTTCTGCTTTTTCCACTCATTCCTTCCCACAGTCTGGCTCCCTCCTAGCATCACTACTGTACTGTAAACAGCACCATAGGTTTGCCAAGCACCTGTCTCTTGGCTGTTCACTAGAATTTCTTTCTTTCCTTTTTGATCAGGAATCCCACTGAGCTATTTATGAAGGCTTTTAAGAAAACATAGCATCTGAGCAAGTTGCACACACAGACACTGGACTTTAGAGTTTGGGTGAGGCTTAGTAAGTAACAGACACATTTCTGTTGTTCACTGGGCAGCTGCAATGTGCCCTAGGGCTTAGCCAGCTCTGAAGCCAACCAGGGTGTGCATCTAGAAAGGCCTCTACACATATAGAGACCAAAGGATTGTGGGGATCCCAGCCCCAGTGGATGCATCTACATCACGGATCCTGCATCAGTGACTCTGGGTGCAGTGTGGAAGAGGGGGCAGAAAGATTGCAAGAGAGCCAGAAGAGCAGGGAGTCTTCTGTGAAACAGTTTCCTAGAAACGGCTGCATAAACAAAATCAGAACAATAGGCACATCAATGGACATGGTAACTGGGAAAGGGCTAAATGCTGTGGGGTCCTACCCACAGACGAAGAATTTCAGGTAACTAATGACTGCTGGGAAAAAGGAGAATTAGCTTCTCCCAGGAAAAGCCCACTTATTGGTTGTCTAATGCAGAGTGGTCAGCCTTAAAACCATATACACACAAATAATAAAAATGGACTCAGCTCATACATATGGCTATTACAATCATAATAAAAGGGAAAAGGGCAGTCAGTTTGAGAAGGGGAGCATGGGAGAGATTTGATGGAGGGTAGCTGGGAAGGGGGTGGATGGTGGAAAGGGGAGTGAGTAATGTAATTCTATTTCAATTAAAAACATAGTTTTTTTAAAAGTTAAAAAAACAACAACAAACATAAAGACCTTTAGCTGGAGCTCAGATATCCTCATGCTCCTGATGGTTCCTGATTGTCCCTTGGATTCCTGGGCTGTTGTCATCCTTTGTACATTCTTAAAAGGATTGTCCTCGACTTTGCATACCTCCATGTCTCCCTCTTTTCCAATCTGTTAACAATCCCTGATGTAAATAATGTCTAGACCACTCTCTAGGTGAAACCTGAACCTCACTGGCCTGGTACTGCCTGTGGAAACATTTCTACTCGCACACTTTTAGTGACCCAGCTTACCATAACTAAAATGATACCCTTCCTCATCAGTTCTGCCCCATGGTACTGTTATGTATCGCTTTCCAACTCTTCAACTGAAAGTACACTAAACTACAGAGAGAAAAGGAAACTCTCATATCACGATGGGAGGAAAGTAAATGATTAAAGCTATGACAGAAAACTAGACGAGGATTCCTCAAAAAGATCAAGGAGGTAACTATCCTGTGACCCAGTAATCCTATTACAGGTATTCACTCTAAAGACTGAAAACTATGCCAATGAGATGTCTGCATTCACATGGTCACTGCACCATCAGTTACAATGGCCAATTTATAATTCATCTACATGTCCATCAACAGAAGGCCAGGGCACGAAAATGTAGCATATATGCACAATGGAATGCCATGAAGCCTCGAAAAAGAAGGGAGTCCTTCCATTTGCAACATGAGGAGAACTGAAGAACATGCTCTGTGAGTCACTTGTGTGTGAATTTTAAAGCAGCCAAACTAACAGAGGCACAGAGTGGAATGGTGGAAGGGTAGATTTAGAGGCCAGAGGTTGGAGTTGAGAATGTGAAGAGCACACTCAAAGGGTACAGAGGAATAAGTTTGGACAGAGGAATAAGATTTTTTTTCCTTTGCAGTGTACTGCAGAGCATGGTGACAACGGTAGATAATAACACACTGCAGTATGTTTCAAAATCACTAATAAGATTCAAATGTTCTCACCACAATAACTGGTAAGTCTCTGAATCGAGAGATATGTTAATTAGCTTGACTTAATTTTTCCATGCTGTATTTATAGACCATAACATCACTTTGTTCCCTATAAACATGGATGGCTATCATTTATAATTTAAAAATAAAAATTAAAAAACTCATTAAAATATAAAGCACACCAAAATAAAAATGCCTAGTAAGTATCCACTGTTCAACCCCATTTACTTCCAAATTAACATGAAAACAAAAGAAGCCATCATGGAATTCATTGTGGTCTATCAATTATACTCACTTTTGCACATAGACTCACAAAAAAAGGCACTCCCCAGACCCATATAAGATGCAAGAAACCCCACTTTTCAGTCAGCTCATTACAGATCTTCAAGAAATAGTCGGCCCCGAGGTTCCCGGCATACATTTTGACTGTTAAATCGAATTGCAAGTATTAAATCAACTTGTCTCCAGGGCACTGCAGGTGGACCTGGCAGGCTGCACAGTGCAACGCATTGCTGATTTCACAGAGAACAGAGGAATATACACAAAAACATAGGCAAGAAGGGTCACTTCCATACAGCTCTTCAAGGTTCAAGGTACCAGTTGATGCCAACTCACCTGTGTGAAGAGGCTTAAGGGTAGGTTTGACACCTTCCAAGGGCATGACACATGCTACACAGGGGTATTTGATGAAGCCAAATATCCCCAGCTTCATCTTGCCCTGGAGATTACAGGGGCTCTAAATCAGATGTACTTCTGGTCCTAAGGTCCCAAGAAGTATATTCTCAATGCCTTGATACTCTTATTGACAAAAATGTGCTTAAAAATCATGAAATGGTCATTGCTTTCTGCATGTAATATGCTAAGCTGCATCTCTCTTCTGCCTGTGTATGCTTCTGCAGAACATGAGGGTGGGGTGCTAGAGCTTGGCCATGCTGACTATCAAGCTCCATCTACTAAATCTTCCCGCTCCCTCCCTCACTTCCTCAGCTCCTACCTGTGCCACTGTTCTCACATACCCAAGTACCCAAGGGAATTCTGGGAAAGTAGTTCTCACCATCAAATCTTCAGGCTCATAAAGGACACTGTCTTTGTCAAAATTTGCTAGTCATGAAACTCAGATTATGGTCTCCACTGCAATTCCAAGTGTCCCAGTAGGGAACTGTAGGAAAAGGCAGAAACCATTTGCCATGGAGGATACACCTGGTGGTGTTCTCATCTCACTGTAGATTACTGCAACAAGGCAAGTTTCTTCCAAACAGCACAGTGGCAAGATGTAAATTCATGGCCAATCCTCAAATCTCATCATTTACATGATATGACATGCCTTAGAAAAATACTTGCAACTGAACGTGATAAAGGACAGCCATCCCAGTGTGAGGGTGACAGGGACTGAGGGGAGATGTATGTTTCTACCTGAAATGTGTAGGGAAGGGATGTAGAGGAGAGAAGAAACACTAGAATACCTGGTAGTCATTAAGTCTCAAGATCAATGCTAAGCTCCGAGGAGCCAATTAATGCATATGGTGACAATTTAATCACACAAGAGGAAGTGGAAATTCCCTTTAAGAATGAATATATACAACAAAATAAAATAAAAATATACACAATAAAATTATAATGCATGTGCATGGTGAGCACACCTGCCCACACCTGTAAATACATATGAAACACACACACACACACACACACACACACACACACACACAGAGCGTTATGTAGTTTTTTTAACCACCACCACAACAAAAAAAGATCCACAGCCTNTTAACCACCACCACAACAAAAAAAGATCCACAGCCTGAAGGCGTGATTGGCAGGTACAAAACTATACATTTTCTCATTTGCAGGGGCATTCACATGATCGCTGTGCACATTTAACAAAGTCTCATAGAGGAGTCATTATTGCATGGACCACGCTTGCTCCAAAGTATGGAGTCAGAGCAATGTCAACATCTTTCCTTTAGATTAGGATTTGGTCTTCGTAAAGCTTTACTATCAAGTGTCTGTGAATTATTCTCTATATTGTGAGCTGCTGACAAAAATATTTTGTAAACACAAAAAAGAGCCTTCTGCACTGTATACACACACGTGCGCACACATATATAGACACACACACACACACACACACACACACACACACACACACGGACAAAAACTTGGACCTCATTTAACATAAGAGTTGTGAAATTAACCAACTGAACACTAATACCAGTACAGAGGTCCTCACAGTCATTCACATTTTCTCTTAAAGTAAAAATAGATAAATAAATAAAATAGGCCAAGATCAAGGCGAATGTCTCTCTGCACATCATGAAGATGGTACTGCCTGCACATGTTCACATGATTTGCAGTTCCTTACCTTTTGGTTGTGATGTGAGATACAGGAAGAGATTTCACAGAAGCAGGCCACAGCAGCGCATCATCAGGTTGAGAATCGAGGCAAAAAGAGAGAGGGAGGAAAGGACAGAAAAAGCCATTAGATGACATACTTGGATAATAGGGCAGAGCTTGGTCTCCCCACATCTAGTGTGGAATAACACAGCAACCCACAGCACAGAGCTATTCTGATGCATCGGCACCTCAGAAGAGCCACCTCTCCTTCCTCCATGATGAGAAACCTATTGTGTCTGGCACCAAAACCAGCGCATCTTGAGCATTTAGCTGAGGACTTCCTTCCTCAGCTCTTTTCTTAGCTCTTGAGTCTGTTTCTAGAAACATGCAGGGCACGATGCCTCCATCAACAGTGCAGGACAACAGCGCTGCTTGAGCACCCATTTCTCTTTGAAATAACTGCTTCTGAATACCAGGAAGGAGCCCCACCCACTCCCTAAACTTGTGTTCCGTGCACTGGCAGGGATATATCAATGCTTCCCAGCTCTTTCTCTTTGGTGCTGAGGTTCAACATCAGGTTGCAAGCACATATAAAGCTAAGCACAGCTAAACCATGGAGATGTGCCTTCATCCTTTATTTCTCGACCTCTAAGGCATGACCTTTGAAATAGTCAATACTCATGGCTCCTACATAAGAGGTCCATGTGTGGGGAGGCAGACACTGTTTCCTGTCTGGATGGTGGTCAGGGAACCCTCCATGCGTGTGGTGATATTTTATTTGTGCTCTAACAAATAAAACTTATCTGGGGATCAGAGGACAGAGCCAGCCACTAGATTAGAAATAGAGGCCAGACAGTGGTGGCACACACACCTTTAATTCTATCACTCAGGAGGCAGAGATCCATCCGGATCTCTGTGAGTTCAAGGCCACACTGGGAACAGAGCCATGCATGGTGTCACACACCTTTAATCCCAGCACTTGAGATCTCATGTCTTTGCTTGGGAAGGACACACACCTTTAATCCTAGGAAGTGATGGCAGGAAGCAGAAAGATATATGAGGCGTGAGGAAGACCAGGATCTAGAGGCTTTTAAGCAATTCTACTAAGACCCTTTCGGGTGAGTACTCAGTCTGAGGAAACAGAATCAGCTGAGGAGTTGGCAAGGTGAGGTTGGCTGTGGCTTGTTCTGTCTCTCTGATCTTTCAGCTTTAACTCCAATATTCGGCTCTGGGTTTTTTACTAATAAGACCTTTTTAAGACCCGTGTTACACATGGGGGCAACAGGCCAACTTTAGCTCTCTTCCTTGTTATAATTTTGCTGAGTTAAGGCCTAACTAGGGGAAAGAGGCCATGGAATTCACCCCCTACACACACATACTACCCCTCCCCAACAGGCACCCTCTTTTCTGGTACATGTCTGGGCCTGACCTCATCTGCATACTCCTCAAAGATGGGTAGTGGGTAAGCTCTGGAACACAGTTGTGGCACCTGCTATATTAGGAAGAAAATAAAGTGTAGAGATCCGGAAGGGGATGGAGTGGGACCCCTTTCCCCTGGGTTAATAAGTAACACACATTATTCAGTGCTGAGACAAACTGAACAGATGTGATTGAAGGGAATCATTTTGAATATTTCTTTCTTTTTCTTTTTTTTAAAAAAAAGACAAATCCTCATAGTCTAGCTTAAAATTTAGCTCAGAGTCTTCTGGGAAAACTCCCTTTCCTCACTTAATTTCCAGATGTTACTTCAGTGCCTCTTGGTAGCTATCTGAGGTGAGTCCTACCCAGATATGCTAACAATATGGGTGATCTTTGACCTCTAGGAGGGTTCCCTGAGTGCCAGCCCTACAAGCTAAACCACGTCTACTCAGCAGGACTATGGGAGCCCATGCAGGAGGGAGAGGGAGAAGAAACATCTTTCCCTTTCACAGGAAAGTCTCACACATGACACTCTTCTCAGCTGAGCCTTAATGAACAGGAAGTGTGAGCTGGTCAGTCGAACTTCAAATCCCCCTCTGTGGTAGACAGCGAGAGTTGTCCTCCACACCCGCCTCCATTTCCTAGTGGGTGGACAGCTGGACAGCATGTTCCAGTCTCTGTGGAAGTCAGCCATGGCTATGTGGCTGGGAGCTGACAAGTGGACTGTAAGTGGAAGCGTTGCAAACCATTTGTGTGATGCCCATCGAACTGCCCATAGTGTCTGTCCTTCAGTATTTCACCTCATGTTGGCTGACTAGCTTAGGAACTCCACAGAAGAGTTCTGCCATTGTAGGCCCCCGCATGGCTACAGTTTATTATTCTGAGAAAATATACCCAGTATGGTAAGCCCTGAGGTCTACGGCTCACCTGTCACAGGCTGCCCACATTAGCCTGACCCACACACCCATCATGGGGCTCAGTTCCAGCTAGTAACTTGTATCAAATACCCTGGGCACTTCCAGCAAAGCCCTCCTGAACATTTGGTGCTCCAAATAACCCCTGAATCCTAGTGAAATGGAGCTTGAATCAAGTGCCCCAGAGCTGAGGGAGAGGCACCATCCTCCATCCCCCCAGTTGGAGAAGCAGGTGACTTTGCACCTTTAGCTTGCAAAGACCAAAAGCTCTGAAATCATCCAGAGAAGGACAACTGTCAATCAATGACAGGCTCCCTGTTAATCACATCAACTGGACTGCTTGCCTCTACCACAGCCTATCTCATAAAAGGTAACTTGACTTTACAATTGGAAGAAACATGAAATGGGTTTCTGACAGCAACTGGAACACCTGGATTTGGTTGAAGGTCTGAAGGTCATCAGAGCTACATACAAAACAGAGACATCCGCTGAACATCCCTCCTGTAACTTATACCAAGTAAGCAAACAAAACAGAAAGGTGGTAAAAGGCCAACCCCCAAGGAGTTTCCTTCGTAGTTTACTGTGAACTGCAAGGACTCAGGCACCACTGAGTCATCAGTAATTATCCAGCAAGGGGTGCCACAGTACCACCGTTTCACCTTAGAGAAAATAGTCAGGCACATATCCCTCCCTTAAGAGCTGTATGTGAAACAGCTGAGTCTAAGGTCACACTTGGAGATGCACAAATCCCTTTAGTACCCAGTGAGGAGCACCAGCCATGTGGACCACACTGAAATTGGTGCTGTCAGGGAAGTCAAGGCTTTGATTTATAGGTTCCATCTTCATGTTGCTTACACATAGAAGCAGGGCATGCTATGAAAGGTTAAGTAAAATGATAAGACAGCAGTACAGATGATGTCAAATAGGCAACTGCAACTTGATTATCAGGCACAGCCAGGCAATGGTTTCCTTCCATGTTAAATTTCAAACCCATCCAGTTTGCAAACACCACTTTTTCCTGGCAGTTCCAATCCTAGGCATCCCATTTGACTAGCTACCCCATTAATATACACCACTATGTACCACACTATTCCACAGACCCATTCAATACACTGACTAAGCTTCCGAAAGGCAGAGATCTTCTGTTTTGCTCACTGTTGCAGCACAGTGCCTTGATCAGGGCACTTGGAAATGTAGAAAATGCATGGCAGTATCCAATAAACGGAGAGCATGTCAAGTTTCTCAACACTCAAATTAACAAGAAACAATCACCAGGCTCTTAAAAGTATCCTACCAGAGGCATTCTAGTTTCTTCAAATGCTCTGCCAACAGTAGTGGAGAGTACTCAAAGCTACTCACATGTTGAGTATGGTGCATGGTTTTAAACTTACAAGGACTTAAGTGTTACACATAAGATGGTATTTGGAAGATGTCCTGGATGTAGACTGTGTTCCACACAGCTATCTCATTATTTAAACTAACAATGGTATAATCAATAGGGTGGCCTTTAGACACCCAAGTATCCAGAGGATACTATTAATGTTTATTTAAAATACGGAAACATAGGCTGGAGAATAATTCAGTTGATAAAGTGCTTACCCTTGTGAGCATGAGGACCTGACACTGATCCTTAGAACCNATTTAAAAAAAACTGGACCCCACAATGCTTGCATATAATCCCAGTCCTGGGGAGGCAGAGATAGGAAGATCTCTAGGGCTCATTGGCTGGCCAGCCTGGTCTAATCAGAAAGCTCCAGGCCAATAAGAAACCCTGTGTCAAAAATAAGGTAGATAACATTCTTGAGGAACAACACCCAAGGTTATCCTCTGACGTCCACATGCACACACACACATATGCACCCTACACACAAACAAAAAAAGTGGCAAGAATGGAAAGCCTGCACAAACTGCATATACTAACACAATGCAACTTGAAGCTATAAGAGAATTAGGCTACAGCACTACTAGCCTGTTTACTGGAATAGCTAGGGTCTGGGAACTGCTTCCAGGGCAGAGTAAATGGAAGCTGCCCACCCTTGCCACTTGTCATCCTCACACACATCTTCTTTATTTAGGACACAGTCTCATACAAGGCATCTTTAACCCCAAATTCCTGCTTTTTCTCCCTAGCAACCCCAGCACCAGGGTATTTGCTTTGCATTTGATGCTCCTACACTGTCTATGAAAAGAGGTGGATTCTAAAGTGGTCCTTAGGACAACTCTGTCTTTAATCACAAGGTGAAATGAACTGAACTTGGCCTTGCTGGCTGCCTGTGTTCATCTCACAGCTGTGACTCAGAGGGCTGTAAGGAGAGTGGATGACAAATGCTCATATGCTGCAGTCATTGTCATTGGTACAAAAAGATAATACAGATCCTTGTCTACAGAGTGCTCAGGAAACATACCAAAAAGAATCTCATTACAGTGAAGATGAAGCCAACGGATATGTACAAAGCCAGCTCCACATACATGGGGAATTATGCAGAAACAAATCTGCCAGGACAACAGCTTAATTTTCAAAAGCAAAACTTGAGCCTCAGATACTAAGTCAGTAATGGATTTTTACAGAGAGTATATTCATTTGTCACAAACAAACAAACAAACAAAAACAGATCCTCTTCGGGAAACAAGAGGCCCCACATCCAGCAAACTTAGTGTTCATTTCAGGGCTGTGCTCCCAGAATCCCCTGAAATTTATTCTGATGAGAAAACAAAAGGCATCATCAAAGTTGCATGGTCCCCAGAAAGCTTGGTGCAATGTTTCTTCATTTTTCATCAGTATAATCTCTCTCATTTAATATTTTGTATAGTGTATGTATATGTACTTGTGTGTTTGCACATGTATGTGTGCATGTGGGTTGTGTGCATGCTAGTAGAGCACAAGATGGATGCTGGGTATCTTCCAGTGTCCTCTTCCTCTGTTGCAATCCACCTTATTTTTTGAAACAAGGTGTCTCACTGAACCCAGGGATAATCGATTGGCTAGATTGAATGGCCAGCAAATTTAAGGGGTCCACATCTGCCCTAATACTGGTGTTAATGTATGCTCAGTGCTGCACCTGGCTTCCAGGTTTAACTTTTAATGTGTTGTCTACATGCACACACCTTTAGAGAAAGTAAAATTCCAGTAATTACAATTTCTGGTCATATAATATCAATTACAAGGTACCTACAGTGACAAGTGCTGCACTTGCGACACTCCCATCCTAGCCTGGCTGTTTTTCCTATCTGTATGCACCTCCCTTACAGTTTTGAGTCTACGATGATCCTATAAAAGGAAGTTTCTAATAAAATGTGAAACTTATTTTTCAGTTTATAACCCTATGTCTAGAAAAGCAAGGATGTCAACTCCCAGAACATAGCTGTTTAAAGAGGAGATGGCCCTGTGATAGGGAGGAGGGGAAAGGTAGTATTATAGAATATCACACAAGTAGGGCTCTTTGTCATCACTGTCATCATGAAATATTTGGACTTTCTATGTACATAAATCTCTTTCTTATTAGGGACACTGTGGGGAGAGACCATTTACCACTCTAGGATCAAAACCTCTGAAGAATCATCTTCCTACACTGAATCATGCTGGATGATAACAACCAAGGTACCTTCCAGTGCTATTTCACGGACTAACAAAGTGAGGTGTGTGACTCACAGAATTAATATCTGGTAGACCTGGAACTCGAACCTAGGGCTGTGTGTTCCCAAACCTCTATTACTGCCCTCGCCTCCACAAGCAGGATCTGAGCTGCAGAGGGTTTCTGATAAATGGGCATTGCTATGTGTTTGATGGTGATGGAAGGAAAGCCAGCTCCCAAGAGAGAAGAGGTGAAGTGATGCTCCCTTTTAAATGACAAAGCAGAATTAAGTAACAGGAAAGAACCCAAGACCAGCCCAGTAACACAGTGACTACACTTCAGTGGCAGGTGGCAGGGTGGGTGTGTCACAGGGAGAGCATGGACAGAAGAGCTCAGTCACTCCCAGTGCAGTAAACAGTCTTTGAACACTGAGTTCTCTCTGCTAAGCTTTCTGTAGTAGAATACTCACCAGAAAGGCAAAGTTTGCCCATATCTAAGGGCACATATACTCTAAGCTCCAAATACCAGCACATGGGGACCTGCCGAAATGCAACCCATCTTTAAGCTTTAAGAAGACTACTTGACTCATTCTCTTATAAAATAACATTGTTTGCAGTTAGTTGATTTTTGTTATGAGCACTAAGCACTTACCTTTTTGTTGTTACAATTCATTTTCCTTTGGATGGAAATTGAATTACAAAGTTTTAACGCTTTGCAGCTCCTAACAGTGGTATCTTTAAAACTTCTATCTCTCACCACCATTTAACTTCCATTACCAATTTCCCTAAAAGCAACTAGGTTTTAAAACACTCTCCCTAAAAGACAGTTATTATCTAAAAAGATGTTGCATTGATGATACTCCCATTATAATCTTCATCCACTTCTTTGCATAGTGGCAAACAGACTAGTAGTTCTATAACACAAGCTTCATTTAAAATGGCTTCTGAAGGAAGAAAGACAAGAGAGCACAGCAGCTCCGGAGAGCATATGGAGTGGACACACCACACCATTTGTTATAGCTCTGTTATGTTACATTTATTACATTGCTTATAATAAATTTTCTTTTTTATTCAGAGGCAAAATCTGTAAAATAGAAGTACCTGGCCAGGCAGCGGTGTCACATGCCTTTAATCCCAGCACTCAGGAGGCAGAGGCAGGTGGAATTCTGTGAGTTCAAGGCCAGCCTGGGCTACAGAGAGAGTCCCAGGACAGCCAGAGCTGTTATACAGAGAAATCCTGTCTTGAAAAGCAAACAAAACAAACAAACAAATGAAGTTTTTATGACAATATTTCCCAAAGCCCACCTCTGGAGATTCTGGGTTAGAAGCCTAGGGTGTGTATCTAACAGGCACCCAACTGTATGTATGCACTGTGGAATCAAACTTTGGAATTACAATTCAAACAGAAAAGGAGTCCTGGAATGGGGCATAGTTCTCACAGCCAGTGAAAAGTGCAACTCTACCTTAGTTTGAGGCTAGGAGAAATCTATGTGGTAAGCATACTGGATGCTCTCTGGTGGGCAAGACACAGGCAAAGAAAATAGACTGGAACAAAGATTCCCTCTAGGACTTTCAATTTGGCCATGGCCCTTGACCAAGATCTGTCTCAATGGTCTGAAGAGAACTGAATATTGTCTGGGTTAGCTACTAAGCAAGGAAGGCACTTTTGGGGGGCAAACTCCTAAACTTACAAGTAAAAGGGAGTTCTGATACTTCAAAAAACTATTTTAAAAACTTTCAGAGTTCTTTTCTCTGCCTGCCTGCCTGCCTGCCT
>LZPO01109632.1:4863-16102 GCA_001675575.1 Neotoma lepida
AAATGGCACAGTTGAAACTGAGAATAAAGATGTCTTCATTTTTAAACCTTTAGCTTTTCTTCGAAGTGGTTTTTACTCACCTACAGAGTCAACTCTTATAAGGCTATTTTGAGAGTCAGACAAAAAGAACATGAAAGTTTAACAGGAATTCTGAAATATACTTAAAAATACTGCATAGTTATTATTATGTTAATGAATATATTTTAAAATTTCTTTTCTACTCTCTGGCCCCAGAGTTGCCTGCAGTCATTAAATACAACTCATTTTCAAGAACATGTTAGCTAAACATAAATATGGAGGGTGCTTGTTAAGGGAATAAAGAGAAAATTATTTTTAAGTTATTGAGCCTTTTATAGCATTTTCTCAGCTCCATCCTTCTAGTGACATGGTTAATTAAGAAATAACTTCTCAAGTTTTAAAATTTAACATGAAAGAAACATTTTTTTAACTAAGAAAGCATTTAAAAGTTGTGGCTCTGACTNTGTAAGGAATATATTTTGAGAGAGAAAACTTAGTAATTTTTACTTAAACTTTGTTCCTTGATTCACAAATCACAAGTAAGTGGAAGTGATAGGAGTCACAAGAAAATGTTCCTAGGAATGTGGGCATAGATTGAGGCTCTGAACCTTGGGATACACTATTGACACTTTCATAGATGGAACTTAGGTCTCCTGGAGAGTCTTCAAGNCTACATGAACCCAAAACACAATGACCCNTTTGGTGAGAAGATAGTTGAAAGACTCTTGTCAAAGTCATATATAGTATGGTATGCACGTCACTTTTTCTCCTCTATGTTAATTATAACATGATTTAGAATGTTCAAAACAATGGCACAGAACAGAGACAAGATAGATTTATCCTTCTAGGCAATATCCTCAGCTGTGAAATTCTTTTTCTTGCTTACTGCAGCCCAACACTGCTGATCTGTAGATCTATAATTTTGGAGATGGAAGACTCTTGTACAGTAGATGAAGCAAAACAAATTCATAGCNGAGAAAGAGGGACTATAGAACAAAACTAGCTCTGGCAAACATTTGCATTCAGATCTGTATAGTTCTTCCAAGGGGTTGTTCTGAGAAACTGCAGCTTTCATCAGAGATGATGACCTTTCTGAGGTGCATTCTAGTCACAATATATTAAGTAAGTGTCAAAATAACTCTGAAGATTCTTAGGANCTCCTATAGCCACACAATGGGCTTTAGATTCTCCTGNAGCTGTATAATTGGCTTTANAATCTCAGCCTCAGTGACTTCATTTTTCTCTTTAGGCATCAATATACATTTGTTCAGCATTTACTGTTAATCCAGGAATTACTCCTGACACTTATATTATGACTTAAAGTAGTATTATATTCTGAACATTTGAGGGATATATAGCTTCATGGGATAGGCGATTCAACATTAATAACCAAAGATAGGAAATATGCATGAAGAGAAAATGTCTAGAAGTGCTTTGAAAAGAACACCTCAACTCCCCATGGGATCAGGGAAGAATAATTAGAAAACTCCAGGATTGAATTATGGAGAACACTTTCACATAACCTAGTCAAGGAGATGGCATTCAAGAGCTACATAAGCAAGAGGCCTTATCCTTTTGGAGGAGTGGATGGAGGGTGGGTCTGGGGGGAAGCAGGAAGGGTGGGAGGGGGAACTGTGGATGGTATGTAAAATGAATAAAACATTAAAAAAAGAAAAAAAAAGACAGAACAGACCATGAATAAATATTGTTAGTAAATTAAAAAATAAAAGATGACTTATTCCTCAAGTAGTAGCTCCTTTTGGCTAAAGTTAGGTACTCTAATACCAGTGAAACTGGGAATAAATGTACATCAAGGGTGTACATAGGAGGGATAACTGTGGTCATACCTTTCTTAGACTAGATAGCCTCAAACAAGAATCAATGACTACAAACAAATCTGNGTTACTTTCTGTCTATATACTATAAGAANTTTAATTGTATAAAGACATTTTTCTTTGTTTTCCCAGCATCTACACTTCTTGAAATCTATTTGTGCTTTCTAGCTAACTCACCTTGGCAATANTGAGTCTGATGAATGAATTCTGGTTGATAANCAATGACTAATGACTTAGNCCCTGCCACACACTGTCTGGTCTTTCATTCTCATTTCATGGTAAGAGCCACATTTCCAAAGTCATCATCCCTTACCCTCAATATCCCCTTCATATAATCCTCCTGAGTGGCCAAACCCAACTCAAATGGAACTCGAATCTGCTATCTCTCTAGGTCTCAGTAGTTTCAGTGGCTGGCTTTCCCCTGATTTAGACTCTCTCAAGGTGAATTTCAGTTCTTTCATTTCACTCCAGAGTTCAAAACATGCAGAGGTTCCTCAGCCAAGATTATGATCACTAGAATTCAGTTTCTTGTGGTTGTATGATTCATGTGCTATTATCTTACTGATTGTATTTAGGCTTTTAACACCATTTCTTGATACTTCCTCTTCTTTTAATGGGCATAACTAATTTGGCTTGCCTATTCAGGATAATGTCCTTTTTGATTACCTCTAGTGATCTGAGTTACTCCTAATTTTGTCTTTTTTCTGGGTCTGAGTACTTCATGATTGAAACACTGAATCCACATATCAAAAAAGAGCATTTCCAAAGGCCCTTTCTTCTTCCTCTTTCCATTCTGAGACTCAGAAAAATAAAGAGTTCATTCAACTACNTTTTCANGGCCATTTCACGTTGACTCTTAGTTTAATAAAAGCATTGTTACTGAAATTGAGAAAAACAAATCCCACAAGTTAGAAATTAAAAAACATAAAAATTTCAATGATATTATGTTTTAGTCAAAATATAATATGATCCTTGCTAATATTCTCAATTCTTAGAGGTCCCCAGGGGCTTTCTTTTTCATCCTTGTGTTGAGAGTAGCTATTCTTTTTGCAAGTCCCCTTCCCCAAAGTTGTTACAATAAGGTTAGAAATTAGATATTGTGTGAATTGAATGTTCANAACAATTATTTTCATTATCCTTGTAGGAAGATGCCCTTAGAGATGCAAATTCAGAACACTCTTACACTAGTATTTTAAAATCTTGTCAGACTGATACTGTGGGGACAGCAATGCAGAGGCAGTGCAGCAACAATGAACATATTGAGGCTGTACCAGACTTCCCCGAAGTAATGTTTTAAAATAGAACATGTATACCTGAAATTCTCAAGAATCCACATAAATGACTTCACTTTAATTCTTGTTTGGTAGGAAATTTTTGATATAATTGTCAAGTCAATGATAGATAAAACTTTGTAGAGATGGGAAAAGTATAAATAGATGTGGAAGAGATATTCCCACTGAATACTAATAGCAAATAGCTCAAGGATGTCAGGAGGGAAGTCTAACTGCTGCCTAAGAAAGGGGGTGCCAGGCATGAGAATGGGCACAAGGGTTTATGAGTTAGTGAGAAANCGTGACTGTTTGGCATCACTCTCACTAGTATGGAGACTTAGAGAACTCACTGTCATACTCTTCATTCCAGATGATGCCAGAGCAAGGGAACCTGGAACATTTGGATTCCAAGACTGAGATCTCATATTCAGGCTAAGGAGAGGAGAAGGAGATTAGGCAAGCTAGTTAGAAATGAGTCCTCTGGGTGAATAATACAAATCCAATGATCCATACATAAAAGGCCTGGGGTAGGTGTTCACCTTACACTCTAATTAGAATATTTTACTTGGTGGATGTAGGCAGAGGAAGACAGACCGTAAAACCAAGAATAAGCTAGTACAAGACCAGGTCTTAGCAATAAAGAAAACAATAGGAAAGGCAGTCATTGACTCAGTAGAGAAAACAAAGAAACAAAAGTAACCAGAAGGCCAGGGGTGAATGCTAAGATGAATCTAATAGGAGGGCTATAGAAACTGGAATGCACATGAAAGGATATCTCNATTAACTTATTGCAATAACATATTTCCCTTAATATGCTCCATTTAAAATTTAGATATTTTTTTCCAAAACTGAAGTGTAGCTTCTGAAACTATTTAGCAACCAGTGCAGAAGCATTTCAGCTGGAATGACTGAGTTTATAGATATTACCTAAGTCTTGACTCTACCTGGAGGTAAGGCAAAAGCAAGAACAAGGACAAGTCATAAGGATGAGGCCCAAGCAAGAACAAGGACATAGTCATAANGGTTTTCATCGTGGTGTGAGAAACCTGTCTCTTACACTGTCCCTGCATTAATCAGAACTATCTCTGGATTCTCTTTCCACCAGTAGTGTGGTTGTTGCAGATCAAGAAATCACCCTGACCTTTGCATGGTCACACTCTCCAAGCCAACAAACCCAAATCAATCTGTGNGCATGAAGAAACTAGGAGTAGAAACTATGTTCATCAAGAATAATTTAATATGATTTTATATGATTTAATTTCAGCATACAAGCCTTCTGAGATTATTATTGCCTTTCTTCTTGCTAAAATTACATTTTCACCTGTAACTGTGTTTTCTTTTAAGCTCCTGCCTGCCAGTCTCATGATTTCAGAGGGCTATTACTTGAAGTGTCCCTTAGGTCCATAACATCAAAGCCATTCTGTTCCTTTCATGATCTCATTTATGAAGCTCAACTCAAGTCTGATTCATTTTCTGTGATGTGACTTGTCATTAATAGATTCATGTTGTTCATTGCTTCCGGGTCCACCATCTGAGGTCTATTCAAGTGCCCTCAAGCTCCTCTGGTTGCTGAATTCAACTTTCTCATCAGCCACTGTTGGCAGCACTTATCTGGCCTATTCAATTGCCAGACATATCTAAGGTCTTCAGCTCTTCCTCTTCCAAATGTAGTGGGGATACTTGGAAGTCATAGGAATCCTGTAACTACTGTGGAGCCACAAAGAGGATAAAAGACATGCTAACATTGGAGAAAGTGGGTAGAACAACATCAGAAATTCTAGATTCTATGACAAAATATCCATGAAAGACAAAAGTGAGAGAATGCAAGGCATAGCAGAATTAACAAAAGAAATTAAGAAGAGAAAATAATGAAGATGAGAGATCAAGAGAGGAACAGAAAGACAAAAAGACATCAGGAAGATTAAACTCCAACTTAGGTGTGTAATAGTACTGAAAAGAAACAGAACATTTTAGAAAGTATTCTGATGCTGAAGACAAGTCAGGTCAAGAAAAATATGTGGTTTTATTGAATCAGGATTTCAAAGCTGAAAAAAAAAACTATAGAAAAAGGCGTCTGAGGACCAAACAAGATAAACATTGATGAAATTTGTACAGTGAATTCAGCATGCTAAGTTCACTGTAATTGCAGGAGACATGCCCTGCATTCACTTAGAGACTGTCACTAATGTCCTCTGTTTATCTCCTGTGTACATAAGATGTGGCCACATATAACATGGCTGAAATGACAGTGGACGGGGGCAGACCATGGCTGTATTTTTTGATAGGTGCTTTTACTTCTGTGTTTTCTGGATTGCTACTGTTTCTAGATCAAGCCATTTCGGACAGAGCTGCAATGATAAGTGTGTGATTTCAAATTCAATAGACATGTTGGAAGGGTGCTGAGATTTTTATTAAAAATATATAGAGGGCTGAAGTTATGTCATTTGCAGGAAAATAGATGCAGCTGGATAATCATATTAAGCAAACCAAGAGTCTAAAAATGACAAATCAAAACAACTCTGAGATTTAATCTTACACCTGTCAGAATGGCTGAGATAAAAAACACAAGTGACAGCTCATGTTGGAGGGGATGTGGAGCAAGGAGAACACTCCATTGCTAGTGGGAGTGCAAACCTGTACAGCCACTTTGGAGATCAATATGTTGTTTTCTCAGAAAATTGGGAATCAATCTACCACAAGACCCAGCTATACCACTCTTGGGCATATAGCCAAAATGATGTTCAATCATACCACAAGGACATGTGCTCAAATACATTCATAGAAGCTTTATTTGTAATACTCAGAACCAGGAAATAACCNAGATGTCCCTCAACGGAGGAATGGATAAAGAAAATAAGGTACATTTACACAATGGAGTATTATTCAGCTGTTAAAAATGATAGCATTATGAAATTTGAAGGAAAATTGATGGAACTAGAAAAAAATCATCCTGAGTGAGGTAATCCAGACCCAGAAAGACAACACGGTATGTACTCACTCATAAGTGGATATTAGCTGTAAATTAAATGATAACTATAGTACACTCCACAGAACAAGAGAGACTAGGTAACAAGGAGGATTCAAGGGGGGATGCCCAGCTCTCCCTGGGAAGGGGAAATAGAAGAGATTTCATGAGTGGACTGTGGTTGGGTGGAGATGGGGATATGAGAGATCAGGTCTGGGATGTACGGAGGGGAGACTACTGAAAGAGACTACTAGAAAGGGGGACAGCATTTCAGGGTCAGGTAAAATCCTTGTGCAATGGAATCTTGCAGGAACCTTCAAGAATGCCCCCAGCTAAGACTCCTAGCAGTAGTGGAAATGTAGCCTGAATTAGACATCATTTGTGACCAGGCAAGACTTCAAGTAGAGGGAGTGCAAAATCAATCCAGCCACATAACGTTAGACCTACAGTCTGTCCCACCTATGGGATGTACTGGGGGTAAGGGTGGCCTAGAGATTAAGGGAGTGGCCAACCCCTGACTGGTTTAGCATAAAACCCATGCCAGGTGAGTAAGCCCACCCCTGACACCACCTGGAGCACCAGGCCCCACGAGTTGGATGACCCAAAGACCTAGGATAGAACCAAACATGACTGAAGGAAAAAAATGTCAATGTAATGATGCCTAATGACATTCTGCTATACTTATAGATTGGGGCCCAGCCCAATTGTCATCAGAGAGGCTTCACCCAGCAATTGATGGAAACAGATGCAGACCCACAGCCAAACATTAGGCAAAACTCTGGGAATCCTGCTGAAGAGAGGGAGGAAAGATTGTACAAGCCACAGGGGTAAAGGACACCAGAAGAAACCCACAGAATCAACTAACCTGGGCCCACAGGAGCTCACAGNGACTTAACTGATAACCAGGGAGCCTTCGTGGGACTGACTTAGGCAGTNTGCATGTATGTTAAAGTTGTAGAGCCTGGTCCTCTTGTGGGACTGCTAACAGTGGAAGCAGGGCCTGTCTCTGACTCTTTTATTAGCTTTAGGGACCTTACTCCTCATACTGGATCACCTTACCCAGGAATAATACATAGGGATGTGCTTAGTCTTATGGCAACTTGATGTACCATGTTTTGTTGATAGCCGTGGGAGATCTGCCCTTTCCTGAACAGAAATGGAGGAGAGTGGATTGGGTGGTGGGAGGAAAAAGAAGCTGGTGTGGGAGGAGGGACTAGGAAGAACGGATGGGGGAGAAACTGTGGCCAGTATGTAAAACAAATAAACAAATAAACAAACAAATAAAGGGAGACAGAAGTGGGACAGGATGATAAAAATGCATTTTTGTGACAGGGTTTGAACTGTCCTTTCTTCCTTATGGTCCTACCCAAACAATGAGCATAAATGCCATTGTCTGCATTAATGACAATGTCTACACTGCTTTGATTAAACTTTTATGAAGTTTTCATTTTCATAAAAACCAGACATTTGGCTCAGCAGATAGGAACGTACACTGCTGTTGCAGAGAACCTGAGTTTGATTTCCAGCACCACGTCATGTGGTTCACAGCCACCTGTAGCTTCAGGTACAGGGATCCAATGCCTTTGTGAGGACCTGTACTTCTGTGCTTATTTCCATACCCAGATGTACGTACAGGCAAATAACTAAAAATAAAATCAATCTTTAAAGAATGCCTGGAAGCTGCTTGTCGTTAGAACCAGTAACATCAAACAGTGGTTACGGCAGGAGAACCTTGCTTTCAGCTCTTGAGTGTTATGGCTTTGTAAGCTACACCCAAGGGTATGGAGTGTCCAGGACCAGTCCCATGGAGGCCTCACGTGGGACATGGAATGTTCTCATGTGAACTTTATTGAAGTTCCCCAGTGCAGGATGGTATACACACTTTAGGAGGTTGCTGTCAGTCCATGGTGGCTGCTCTGCAGATGGAAGTTGTCCTGATTTCGTAAAAAGGCAGCAAAGTGAGCCTGACCCTTGCTCTGTCTGCTTTTGCACAGCGGCATTAGTGCCCAGAGCTGCAGGCTTGCACACACATGCAGGATTTCTTTGTATGACTGAAAAAGTGCTGCACACAGGTTCTGTGCACTACAGGTATTGTGGTTGAAGTCTCTTAAGTTGTTGAGAGAGAAGTTCAGGCCTCTCTTTGGAAGTTCCCTGTTAACTGAATAACTGAGAAAACCTGATGAAGCTACAAAACTTGCAACTTGTTTTAAATACTTATATTGACACATTTAAGCCTCATACTTTGTTACGGTCTAATGTATCATAGCCTGGCCTCAAACTCACTATGCACAATGACCATGGATTTCTGATCTTCGTGTTTCTGCAGTGTTAATGCTGCAATTTTAAGCACATTTCACCAGTTCTGTTTTTATGCAGTACTGTGGATCACGTCTAGGGCCTTCAGTGTACTAGGCATTTTACCAACTGAGCTATGTCTCCAGGCCCATAAGCCTCCCTTTTCTTAATTAAAAAAATCCAATTAAATCTCTAAAAAAATAATANCTTATTAATTCAGTAAAATTTTATTTTACAGAATGCACAGGAAGTAAGTACATACAAGTACAAAATGAAGTGATGGGATGCCTTCCTGAGTCTCGCTGGGTCTCAATTAGACTGTGTGAATAACATGACTCTACTGGAATGGGTGAGGCCTTTTTAGAGCTGAAGCCCGAGCCTGTATTGAGACCCTCTTACCTCACCCTCATCTGTTCTTCCCAATCTCTTTATGAGTAAAGGGCCTTGATTCTCATGTGTGGATGACACAGTATGAATGCTGACTTGCTTCTGATATTGACTTCACTGAACAAGAGGCTGAGCAGAGAATCAGCCAATGATCTAAGTCCATACTTTAAAGTAACTTGCCTGTTGAATATCAGCTTAATGATGAGAATACTCGCTACCTAGTGGCTATAGACAGACATTTTCTGCATCCCCTATCCCAACAAGAAAGACATATATCCCAAAAAGGAAGGCATATATCAAATGATCTCTTATAATCCCTTCTATCTTTGAGATCACATAGTTGAAGCAAAAGCATTGCTACTGAGCAGAGATTTTCCCAGTGGACCTACTGGCCAGCAGTGTTAGAACTACATAGGAACTTACTAAAAACACACTTTCANGCTGAACCCTTCAATTAATTGAATCATGAAGTCTGAGCCAGGACCCAGCAATCTGTATGTTAACAAGTCCTCCAGGGAATTACAATGCATGCCCCAGTTGGTGAAGCCCTGGTGTGGATCACTGGGCAATACTCCTTTCTAAGGAACAGCTGAGTCATTTAACCCCTGGGAACCTCAGTTTCTTTATGCACACAAATTGAATAGTTATACCTTTTTAAAATAATTATCATGAGTTTTTAAATGGGCGTATGAACACCTAAGACACAGTAGGTGCTCAGTAAATGCTAGCCAAAATTAAAAGACCAGGAAGCTTTAAAAGTATAATACAAAAAAAGAAAAAAGGATGAGCCTCAGACTGCTTTTTTCTTTATATAACATCTTTAACATTATATAATGTGCAATTTGCATGCAAAACATCCCACCCCAGGGCATCATAGAAGCCTTGAAAAATCCAATATTATGCAGACAGGCAGAGCTGGCTGCTAAACCAGGCTTAGAAACTAATTTTCCCTCTTTAAGGAGGTGACATTTGCACATTCAACACAGCAGCAATAAATTTAGGCTTTCTTACCACCCCCTGCTGTACACAGGGTTATTATTTTTATCAATAGTGAAGTTATTTCTCTTGCAGTATTCGGAGCTGTTTTTGAGCCTCTCTCACTTCTTTCATCCATACTGTAGTTATCAGCAAACAGCTCATTAGAAAAACAACAACAACAAAAACCTAAAACCATTTTAATGGCAGAAATGTGATTTGAGCATTTAATTAAGCTCCAAAATTACACTTTCCATTAATAATTGGGAATGCACTCCATGTCAATTAAAAACGGATTAGCAGCAAAGGCTTGAAAATTTGGACTTAAACGTAGCCTGAATTTTGAAGCTGTTTTTATTCTCAGAATATCCCAGGCAAAGTACTCAGAGGAAACAAAGAAATGCTTCTTCCCCTTTGGAATTTTCTAGAGATTTAGAAAGCCTCTTCTTCCTTACAGGTGGGTTAGTGCTGGTGTTGACAGCGTATCTATCATGTGCATTGATGTACAGGTATGTAAGCCACTGTAAACAAAAAAACAGATACTGGGGTCTGAAAGGATCATGGCGCTAAAATTCAAATAAGGATCATGGCTCACTGATTAAAGCACTTGTCATACAAGAAAGAAGACCTGAGCATCCAGATAAATGATGAGTGAGTATGGAGGCATGCCTCTAACTCCAGTCTTAGAAGAAAGCTGCTAGGGAGACTAGTCCTGTTGGTCAGCTCTGGGTTTGAGTGAGAGACCTTACATCACAAGGCTAAAATGGAAGAGCAATGGAGGAAGATTCCTGACATGAACCTCAGGCCTCTACACTCATGTGCACACATGTAAATGTCCATCTACCACACATATATGCTCATACACGTGCCAACCTGCATATGCCCCACACTCACCAAAACATTTGAAAAGAAAAAGAAAAATCAAAAACAATAAACTAAAGTCCGGTGTTGCTGGTCTGATGCTGATGCTAAATTATAACCTGGGCCAATTGAACACAGGGATCATTTGAACTGAGAACTCCTAAGACCATAAGAGAGAAGATGAATTATAAAATTGGGAATCCATCAGTCAGCAAACACTTGCAGAACATGAAACCAGGCTTTGGTCTCATGTTTCAAACAAGTGCTTTCTTAGGAGCTCTTCCTGGGGATGGGGATGCGTCTGGATCAGGGGTGGGTTTGTTTGCCCTTGGCACTGTTGGGCCTATTAAACTGAAGTTGCAAACCATGAATTTGAAGTGTGAATGCGCTCCCACTCTTGGCTCTGCTGTGGCTCCAGGAGTGTGCCTGGCAGCCCCTGCTATTCTTGGCTGCACTGACTCTCTCCTACATGAAATCTCTAGAGGAACCTCATGTTCTAACATGTTGTAAATGAAGGCAAGAGAGCATTTAACAGCACCTAGGGCTCAAATAACTTTGTCTTTTGAATATAGCAGAGCTTTGGAAGGAAGGAAGACAGGAGAGAGCTAAGGTCTGCACCTCATCCAGAATAT
>LZPO01109634.1:0-16068 GCA_001675575.1 Neotoma lepida
GTGTGTGTGTGTGTGTGTGTGTGTGTGTGTGTGTGTGTATCTGGTTTTGTTATCAAAGTAATACTAGCTTCATAGAATGAATTTATTAGTGTCTCTCTCCTTTCCACTTCGTGGAGCAGTTTGAGAGGTGTTGGTATTAGGTCTCCTTAATAGTTTGGTAGAACTTGACAGTGAATCTATTCAGTCATGGCTTTTGTGGGAAGAATTTACATATTTTATTGTGTGTCTGTGTGTGTGCATAATGCCATATGCATTATGTCTGTGTGTGGGCAGTATGCCGTAGTGTACATAGTGATTAGGTCAGAAGACTTCTTTACTAAGCAAATTCTCTCCTTTCACTATTTTGTAGAATCTGGGGACTGAGCTCATGTCCCCAGGCTTGCATTCAAATTCTTTTACCCACCAAGCAATCTCAACAATGGGGAAATATTCAAGTATTGCTCTACTCTCATTGCTTTTTGTAGGTTTCGGTTGACTACAAAATAGAGCTACTATATGTCTATTCTTGTACATACACCCAAAGGCCTTTATATCTTCCCACAGGGATGCTTGCACACACATGTTTATTCACAGCAGCAGGGAAATGGAATCCACCTAGATGTCCATCAACAGATCAATGGATAATGCAAAGTGATACACACACAATAGAATACTACTCGGGCACCAGAAAAATGAATTTATGAAGTTTATAGGAGATAGGTGGATAGGAAAATTATTATATTAAGTGACACATTACACTTACATTACATTACATTACATTACATTACATTACATTACACTCAGAAAGATTACATACTATGTTCTTTCTCAACTATAGATCCTAGCAACTCATTTTTTATATGTGTGTATTTATTTGGAACTGACTGTAGTTTAGGTCATTGTCTTAGTTTCCTTTCTGCTGCTGTGATAAATATCCCAATAAAAGACTCTCTAAAGGGAAAGTGTTTATTTCAGCTCCCATTTCAAGGTTGTGGTCCATCATTGTAGGAGAAGTCTCAGCACCAGGAGCTTGATGCAGCTGGTTACACTGCATGTACAGTAAGGAAGTAGAGAGTGATGATGAGTGTATACTGGTGCTCAGCTCACTTTCTAGGACTCAGCCTATGAAAAGTAAGTGACATTCATGTTCAAGGTGGTCTCTCCATCTCAAGTCAATTAAGAAAATCCTTCATAGGCATATTCAGAGGCCGAAGTAATCCAGACTATTCCTCACTGAGACTTTTTGCTGAATAATTTCAGCTCCTTCCAAGTTGACAATAGAAATCAGCCATCACAACCCCATTCCTGGTCAATTTTACATCCATAGATGCTACTTTAAGCCATAACCTTTCACTTTGACCCAATAGGCTCATGACCATGTTATAATGTGTAACACATTCATTTCAAATTTAAGATTCCCATAGACATTAACAGTTGTACATGAAACTAGAAATGGAAACACGAGAGGAGAAAAAGGGGTTTAGAGGACCTGATATGGGGACAGTAATAGGTTATATGAGATTTGAAAACAGAAAAGTGAGTCCTGTGGGGTGATGGGTGCAAGCAAAAAGGGAAATGAGAGATGGGGAAGGGGAGTGGAGGAGAGGGCTGAATCAAGACAAAGGATGCATGAAAATGCCATAGGGAAATCTTTGCCTTGCATGCTAATTTGAATAAAATTGCTTTATCACCAGTGGTTTATTATGTAACTCAAAAACCTCTGATCACATGTGGGCACAAATATAGAAGTTGGAGCTGATTATGTGGCTATAATGTGATTCATCACATCCTATTAATGGATAAAATTTAATAAGTGTTCTTGTATTATAAGTTTGGGAAGGATTGTCTTAACTATGCATCATCATATTTTAGAATTTGACTTTATGAACATTATCTCATGTATCTCTTTATTTTCTCTCTTTAACACTTCACCTTCTTCTGTGTGGTTCCCTTGTGACATCCCCTGCACATCCAAGACCAAGTCCTTCTAATCCTCCCTCAAAAATCTACCTTTAGGTGCTGATTGGCATTGCCAGATACACAATACTGCACAAGAATTCTTATGCTCAAAATTCATTTGTTGTGCATAAAAAATTAAATTTCAATTTTGTGTTCTAGTCCTTTGCTTGCTAACTATGGCAGTCCTTGCCTGACCCACTTACTCTAATGGAGGAGAAGGTGGTCACCTTTCAAAGCACCTTTGCAGGTGGTCCTGCCATGTTTTAAAGGATCCTAATTAAATAATAATGTACAAAGCACTCTAAAACACAGCCATTCAACCTCTCCTAATATGAGTTTTTCTTTACTATCCATAAATATTGAAGCTTCTATGTGATAGTTGTTTCAGTTGGTAGCAAATTTATTGAAAAAAATAGAGAAACTTTTCATCATAGGTTTGTATTAAAATGCTAAATTTTCCTCACTCCTGAATACTCTCAAGCTTCTGTTTCCTGGCAGAAGGGAGGACAGTGAGTCATTTCCTGACAATTGAGAGCAAAGACTTTTGTTTCAAAAANGTGTTCCTTTTATAGCCCTGAATTTATTAAGACGCAGTGTCAAAGGACTCCTGTTACCTAAAAGAAGTGAAGACATCTAAGGGAGAGAGACAAAAAAGCTAGTCAGGGTATTCTAGTTTCAATTTTGAAATGCAAAGAACTTGATCTTTATTTTTAAAACAATACAAAGCTAAGCAAACTGAAAAACCAGTGACTTTTGGGAGCCTTAGAAGAGCTGAGGATTTAGAACGAATGATCACTACCAAATCTGAAGAGTGGTATTGAAACTTGACAAATTGGTAAAACCAGGCCCTTGAGAGCACAAGCCCCTGGAGGCTGGTTTGGACCAGCAGGAGAGTGAGAAACTCCTCGGATAGTAGTAGGGCCCCTTTCATGGTCATGAATTTTACCTCCAGAAGCCTCACCGAGTTTTCGCAAAGAAAAACCAGGAGTTCCCTTTGTTACTCAGAACAGAGGAATAGTTAACACTGAGGAAGGAGTCAGTATCTTCATAACAGAAGCCTCTGCAGGAGAAGATTGGCCATAGGTCTCATCATACCTGGGAAAGGGCACTTTCCCAACTCCAAACCCTTTCTCTCCTTCCTAGCTCACGTAAGTAGAGGAGTGAAGGCTAAAACAGCACTCATGAGGGTACAGATAATATAGTCAATGAAAGGCTGAGGTTTAATAAGCAGAGAAAATACCCTTAGGTCGTAATAATGTACCACTGTACCAACAGGGCTCCTGAATTAAAAAAAAGAAGAAAAGAGAAGAGAAGAAACAGGCTCTGAAGAAGAGCAGACACGTGAAGCCAAAGTTAAGAACAGAGACAAACACTGGGATATCAGGGGAATCTGATGCCTCCAGCACCTACACCACCAACAAAACAGCAAACAAACCCAGGTCATAATATCCATAAGATCCAATACAACCTGACACTAAGGGGATATCTACCTCAGCATCTGCAATGTGATACATCACCTCTAAATAAAGATTCTAAATTCATGTTAAAGAGGAAATAATAAATCACAATGATTGCAGCCTGAGGAGAATAAAAGGACCAAAACCAGGTTTATAAAATACAAACTACGAAATTATCAAAGAGTTTAAAATAACTTTGATTAACATACTAATTAGATAACATACAAAGAGGATAGATAAAATACACATAGAGACAGGATCTCTAAGAAAGAATAAAAAGAAAATATTAGAAATAAAAATGATAATAGAAATGATAAAAATCCTTAATGCTCATTAGTCAATTAACATGGCTGAAAAAAGAGTGTCTTTGAAGATAAGTTAATAAGAACTTCCCAAGTTGGATGAAAAGAGAGAAAGAAAGAAAGACTACCAGAGTCACAGAGCATCAAACAACTGTGTGGTGTAACCTAGGTAGAATGTAAAAAGTAATAGAAGGTCATGAAGACATAATACAAAGAGTGATGACCAAATCTTTCTGAAATTAGTGGCTAAACTGCAGATACAAAAATCCCCCAAAACAGCAGATAAGATAAACTTCAAAGTTATTACACCTGGACATATCATATTTCAAATTTCAAAAAAAATCAAAGACAGGGAGAAAAATTTGAGAGAAATTTGAGTAAAAATATAACTTACAGATAAATAAATGTGAGCATTAAAGCAGACTTCTTTTTAGAGAATATGCAAGGGAGAGGAGACTGGAATAAAATACTTCACATTAAAGAAAATGACTCATCAACCTAGTGCACATACCCGAGAGGAAGTGGGCAGCACAAATCGGGCTCAATGGGTATAAAAATTGGGGAAGCATAGTTGGGTAGATAGGGAAGGAGCTGGATCTAGGAGGAGTTAGGGTGAAAAATATGATCAAGATGCAATGCATATGATTCTCAAAGAATTAATAAAAATTAAAATAAAAGTTAGTGAAATTTCTTTGAAAAAGGAGTTTAGTCAAAGAGAGGGAAAAGGGATTCTATGAGCAAGGGGCATCAAGATTGTGATTAGGAAACCTACAGAGACAACCAACCCAAGCTAGTGGGAACTCGTGAACTTTAGACCAACAGCTATGGAACCTCCATGGGACTGGACTAGGCCCTCTGCATAAGCGAGACAGTTGTGTAGCTTGGTCTGTTTAAGGGACCCCCTGGAAGTAGGATCAAGATCCATCCCTGGTGCATGAGCTGGCATTTTGGAGCCCACTACCTATGGTGGGACACCTTGCACAGCCTTGATGCAGCGGGAGGGGCTTGGACCTGCCTCAACTGAATGTACTAGGCTTTGCTGACTCCCCATAGGAGGCCTTACCTTTTGTGAGGAGGGAATAGGGGGGGTTTGGAGGGAAGGCTTGTGGGGCAAGAGGTGGGAAGAGAGAGGGATCTGTGATTGGTATGTAAAATGAATAAAAAAATTTTTAATAAAAAATAAAAAGAGAGAGAGGCAGTGTCAGGAGGAGGATGAGTGCAAGGTCATCCTCAGCCACGTACTAGGTAAAGGCCACTCTGGTTTACATGGGACTGTCTCAAAACAAACAAACAAAGAAATAAATGTCACAATTTTGTGAATAAAAATAAGAGTTAATCTAAAAAAAAAAGAAAATTTAAGACAAGAAACACTTTTCACACAAACAAGAACTGATGGAATTGTTTTCCAGTAGAGTAGCTGGTAAGAATAGTTAATAGAAATTCTTCACCTAGAAGGAGAATGATATTGGCCAGAAATGCAGATTTGCATAGTAACAAAAGCAATGTTGAAGATGAAATTATTTTATCTGTTTTTATTAGATGTAAAAAGTAACATTAAAACTAATAATAGTAAAAATGTATCNGGCATTAGGTCATATAGTCATATAGATAACTAAAATGAGTGATAGTAATATTATCATGGATGGGAGTCAAAACTTGGGAATACAGTAAGGTACTGGCACTATACATCTGTGGTAGTTTGAATGTAATTGGCCCCATAAGCTCAGAGTGTGGCACTATTAGGAGGTGTGGCTTTGTTGGAGTAAGTATGGCCTTGTTGGAGAAAGTGTGTCACTGAGGAGGTAGGCTTTGAGGTCTAATATATGCTCAAGCCACGCTCAGTGCCTCAGTTCACTTCCTGTTGCCTTCAGATCAAGATGTAGAGCCTTCAGTTCCTTCTCTAGCACCATATCTGCCTGCATGCTGCCATGTCCTGCCATGATGATAATGGACTAAACCTCTGAACTCTAAGCCACCTCAGTTAAATGTTTTTCTTTATAAGAGTTGTCATGGTCATGTTGTCTCTTCACAGCAATAGAAGCCTAACTAAGACCTTTATGCATTATATTGCTATCTGAGGGTAGACTTAAATTAATTTAAAGTGTGTTTTGAAATTCTAGATTAGCCACTAATTTTTAAAAGTATGATTGATATGACACAAGGCAATATAATTATAGAAAACTTCATGGAATGTTAAAAACAGGTGTTGATGGTCTTCATAGAAAAATTCAAGCTGAGCTTGAACAATAAATCAGAATTAAATGAGTCAATGAATATGATGTGCCCATCATAGTTTTACATGCATAGAAATTGCTTAATAAATATTATCATCTTTACCATGACCAGCAGGACTGTTACCACTGTCATGGTCACAAGCAAAATCATTGTGGGAAGGACACTGAGTCTTGGGGTTGAGAAGTGCTCATTAGAGATACTGACTTACTCTACTTGATCCCTGGATCCTTTCTATACAGATACCCCATTATCCATGTTATAGGTTGAATTTAAATTTTACATGTATCAGTAACTTCTGAGCTACTCAACTGTGTGGTGGGAGAAGAGTCTGCACACTTTCCTGTCTTCCGTCAAGATTCTTCCCTACCCATCACAGTAAAGGGCCTCTCCATGACCAAGAGTTGGTCATCTCTAAATTGGAGGATCATTTTCTTAAATCTCTGCTTCATTTTGTTAGCCATTTCTCACTTCTATGTATAGCTGATTTATCTAATAGGTACATAGCTCTTGTAAGAGTTCATGACTGTGTTCTGGTTTCTTTTAAAGTTGGGGGGACAATGATGTTTTAGGTAGAGGAAGGTTTCTCCTCACTGCTCCATACCTACTATAGTCTTCATGAAGTTGGGGTGTTCAGAAGGAAAACATCAGTGCCCTCTAAACAAAAGCATAACAAAGGAAAAACGGAAGAAAGAAAGATGAAGAGGGAGGAGAGAAGGAGGAAAGGAGGGAGGTATGGGGGAAGGAGGGAAGAAATGAAAGACTTGATAAATTCAAATTAACCATGGAAAACTATGGAGAGGACAGTGTGCCCCAGACTTGAATTTTCCTGTGGTGTTCTCATGTTACTTCTACAATTAAGTAAAAAGAAAAGGATTTACATTTACCAAACACGTGTTCCCACTTTCAAATTGTCATCACTCTTTGATTCTTCTCTTCTTTGTCATTGTGAATTTTGTCTGCCTCTTAATCCTTTCATTACCCGGATGTAGAGTCACAGAGGAAATGGACGTACAAGTGAGTTTAAATCCCAGTTTAAATAGAACTCTTCATCATGACATGTTCTGTGTGTCCTGAACATGCCATGCATTTGAAGTCTGCTTGTCACCTGCTTGTATAGTTGGCTCTCCAGACCCACAGGTTCTGCATCCATGGATTCAGTCACCACAGTCAACCACACTTTTTTAAAAAGTAAAATTGTGTCTATAGGTAGCACATGTAGATGTTTTTTCTCTTCATTGTATTTTAAATGACATGGTTGACAACTATTTACAAAGTATGTACAGTGTGAATAATCTATGATTTGATGCAGGCTAGACAATGTTAATACACAAATACTACACCATTTATGTAGGCTCTTGGACATCTGTGCATTTTGGTATCTTCACAGTGTCTTAAATGAATTAGTCATAGTCACTAAGGGATGCCTCTACTAGATGCCACTGGTTACTCAGCAATAGTCCTTGTGCATCCGTCAAGACTAACTTTTAATGACACTTCAGTTCTCCAAGCAGAGTGTGGTACATACAGAGGAGGAAAGTTGCTCACCTTGGGAGATGCAGAATGCAAAAAGTGACATAGAGAAAGTGTCCATTGAGATACCTTCCTTGACCCACTTCCTCCAACTGTGCCTCATCTCCGAAACTTTCCAGTAGTGCCACCAAATGGAAGCCAAGCCCTCAACACTTAAGCTTTTAGGGAACCATAACAGATTCTAGAACTGAACCACAACAGAGAAAGCCCTTTGGTAAGGAGAAGGGAAGATATTCATTCCCATCCCTGAGTATCTTTTAATTTTCCAATTGTGGCTCAATGCTTATGGGAACATCCAAATCTCTTCCAGCCTCTTTCATGAGCTAGAATTCCATTGCTTACCACAGATGCTCAGTGGGAAAAGGTGACTGGCAAGACACCACTCTGGCTCTGAGCACCAACTGCCTTCAGCACTCTCATATAGAAACACAGGATGAGATTACCCATGCCAACAGCCCCACAGTCCAGTAAGTCTGAAATACTTCCTCCAAGCATCCCACTGAACTCAAATACTCCACAGCGTATCAGCTCTGTCTGTACCAATCCCAAGGCTCTGGAATTGTAGCTCTGAAGTCATCTTTCATTCCTTAAACACTCTACTAAAGGCCTCTACATCTCAACTAAACTATTCATCAAGAATCGACTTATCCAGCATCTTCAAAATTTGGACAGAAGTCAAGGGCCCTTTTTAAAATGTTTGTTATCCCATAACTTACTATACTATTGTGTCCATTTGGTATTTTGGCTAGTGTGCTGGCCAGTTTTATGTCAACTTGACCCAAGGTAAAGGCATCTGAGAGGAAGGAACTTTAATTAAGAAAATGCCTCCATAAGATTGAGTTGTAGGCAAACTTGTAGGGCATTTTCTTAATTAGTGATTGATTGGAGAAGGCCCAGCCCATTGTGGGTGGTGCCAACCCTGGCTGATGGTCCTGGGTTCTATAACAAAGTAGACTGAGAAAGCCACAAGGAGCAAGCCAGTAAGCAGCACTCCACCATGGCCGCTGCATCAGCTTGTGACTCCAGGTTTTTGCCCCGTTCCTAACTTGACTTGCTTTAGTGATGGACTATGATATGTAAGTGTAAGCCAGGTAAACCCTTTCCTCCCTAACTTTCTATTGTTTATGGTATTCTAACACAGCAATAGTAACCCTGACTAAGATAGCTGAATACTTGGAAGAAGTGGTTAAGTGCATATTGTACTGGACCAGTGGTAGGGAAGTGACTCGTCTGTCGTTACCATGATTATTGGATGAGATTCACAAATGCATAATCCAGACACTTACTAANTCATGCTCCCAACTCACTGCACTTGCTTTAAAATTGCATGGCCTGGTCCCCTATGAAAAACAATGTTAACATTCCAGGTGCTTGATATCCACAAGGCAGCTGGAGGCTCTGCTTCTCTTTTCTATGTGTTTTGATTGAGAATACAAATCCTAGAGTGACATCAATAAAGGGGTGGCTTCTTGATGGGTCGAGGCTTCTGCCTCTCTAGGTATGTCCTGTTTCATTTCATAGGTGAACAATGTGACATGATCCAATTAGAAGTCTGTACTGGATCTTTCACAGCTGGTTAGAGTGGCTGAGAGAAGTGCAGCCTCTGTCCTCTCCGTCAGAGTGACAACGCGTGAGCCATGCAGTTTCAGCCAGCAGAGGTTTTGAAGCTGGATCTCCCCGCACCCTCCCGCTGCCTTTCTTACCTCGGATTCTAGACATCTAGGTTCTGCTCCATGGGAACTACTGCAAGGATAGTAGGCCACCTCAAAAAAGATTCACCAAAGATTTTTCAAGATTAAGGGCCTAATGAGAGTGACAAGATGCATCTTCAGGAATGAGGTCACGGATACCAGATTCTATGACCGTTACTTTGGTCCATCCTCTGTAGTTAACAACAAACAGTCCAAGACAGTAGTTTATACACAATAGAAGTTTATTTATCTCACAGTCTTGATGATGGCGAAGTCAAAGATCATGGATTCAGCTCCTGGTGAGGGCCTTCTCATGTGTCACAACATGGCAGAGAGCATCACAAGGTAAGACAATGTGTGTGTTAGCTTTGACCTCTCTGCCTCTGTGCATAAAAACCACAATGCTATAATGGCACCCCCAACTTCATGACCTCTTTTCATCCTAATCACACCCCAATGCTGCACTTCCAAATGCCATCAACATCTGGCCTTGGGGATTAAGTTTCTGAAACATGGATTCTGGGTAACATAAAGGCCATATTAATCAGCATTGCCTAGATAGCTTCTAAGGGCCCCACGTAAGTATAGTCACACTAAACTCATCTATTTGGCCTTTAAGATTGGTGATGTTATTGTATCTCACAAATGAGAATATTAAGGAATGGAATCAATTTCATTTTGTAAATTTTTATTTATGCATATGCATCTGTATGACACACATGCAGGAGCCCTTAGAAGCCAGAAGAAGACTCAGATCCAGGAGTTACAGGCAGATGCGAGCTGCCCAATGTGGGCACTGGAGACTGAACTCCGGTCCTCTGGAAGTGCAGCAAGTGTTCTTCATTAATAAGCCATCTCTCCAGTCCCGGGAATCAGTTTCAAAGCTACAGTCCTGTTTGGTAAAGAGTTAACCAGGTGAGTGAATGAAAAGATAGTGGAGAGCTGGAATATTCTAGTAGGTGGATTCTTTAAGTCAGGCTCTTTCCCAGACATTTGAAGCCCTTCTTAAATTCCATCATATTCTGTGACTCCAATCTATAAGCCTATGCACCTCTGTAGGCCAATACCTCTCAAAAGGAAATATCATAATTTATAAGCAAACTCATCAGCATTGCTCTTGAACTCATCCATAGATAACCAGTTGTTAATTTAAGGATAGCAGGCCTAGTCTAAGCAAAAGGGAGCTCTGGAGTGAAATAAGGTACAGTTTCTGTCCTGGAAGAGCCTTGGAAGGCAGTCACATAAAGCCTCAAGGTCCTTTCTGTTAGCATTCAGGCATTTGCACTGGCCTGCTCTCAGGGATCTAGTAGATACAGCAGCAGCAGCAGTGACTGGCAGATACCATGTCATCTACAGAGAACTCTGGTTAGTGTTGTGTGCCATATCATAGGATATTTAGTGGTAATGAAAAGAAAGGATATAACCGCAGCTGAAAAGCAGATATACTGCTGAAAAGGCTTTAGTACAGGAATAATCAGTGTCACAGTGGGGATGTCACAGACAACAGAGAGGTGGGCTGGAGGAGCAGGATGTCACAGTGGAGCATCTCCTCCATGGAAGAGGACTAACAGCACCAAGCCCATGGAGACCCTATTTTAACATTTATTTGTACTGACTGCCATCATGAAGTCTTAAATCTTCCTTCCTCCTCCAGTTGAGGTGACTTGAAAATGTTTTACATCATAAAATAGGATGTCTCACTTTTTGCTTTGTTCATATCACTTCCCTGGAACACACTTCTAGCTGTATTTTTCCTGTGATGTGAGAGTGTGTGTGTGTGTGTACGTGTGTGCTTGTATGCTTGTGTATGCTTGTGTGTGTGTGTGTGTGTGTGTGTGTGCGCGCGCATGTGTGCGTGGATGCCTGAAGTCAACCTCAGAGGTCATTCCTCAAAAGCCTTAAGTTTTAAGACATGATTTATCAAAGGGACCTGGGATTTTCTGAGTCAGTTAGGTTGGCAAGTCACATCCCCATGTGGGATTATGAGTACCCACCATCCCACCTAGTTTGTTTTTTTTACATGGGTGCTGGGAATTGAACTTAGGTACTCATGCTGGCAGAGCAGGCCCTTTACACTGAACTATCTTTCCAATACTATTCCTCATGATATGCTCACTTCAAGGAACAAGGTTGTGCCTCTGTATCATGCCTTAGCAAAGTCAGCAAGGCCAAGGGTATGGTGCATGGAATTTGACCTGTGTAGATGGGCTCGGTCAATCCTTAGGAGGGAATCTCTGGACAGCCCCTCCCATTTCACCTCATCGAGCCTCAGTTCTCTTCAGCTATCGCTCCTGCCTCTCTAGGTTATTGGGAATGATGACTGAACTAATAGGAATGGAAGTGTCAAGACAAAAGCTAGGGTGTGATTGGTTCCTGAAGAATATTAAGAAAATTGAAATTTGTGTTTTATATTCCAGAATGAAAGGGATCTTATTGAAAAGAAAATTGGTCTTCATATGTTTTGCTTGTAGCAGTAATAGTATGTGCTGGGAAGAAGAAACACACACACACACACACACACACACACACACACACACACACACACACACACATTTCATTCCCAGCTTTTGAATCCTCCAAATGAACTCTGCAATTTGGCTTCTTTCAGCCCTTCTGAGAATTGAGAGCATTTGCTTATAGTGTGAGCCTAGGCTGCCCAGCCTCCTCTATTATGGGCTTTGCTTTCTTATTCATGGCATCAGGAGACATCTGCTCAGCTGGGTCTTTGAGGAGGTGATAGCAAGCCATTTCCCCTGAAAGCAGAAATTCCAGCCTCTCAGATCTCCAAGACAAAAAAAGACTGAAAGGTAGTTGATTGCGACAACAGAGCTGGTGTCCTCTGATGGAACAGGGCTCCTGCTTTAGGTATAGGGCACCAGGGGAATCTATTACTCACCTCCCACCACCACCACTCCAGCTAGTATAGGAGCAAACCTGTAAGAACTTGCTAAGTAAACTGCTCTTCTGTGCTGCATACGGTCTTCCTAAACTCCTCTGTTAAAGTCTCAAACCCCCACTGAACTGAGAAGTTGACTGAATTTTGAGGCAGGGCTTACAAAAGAATAATGAAGATAAATCCAAGGATCTATGAGTGGACTATGATCCCAGATGATGTGCAGCCTGTAAGAAGGGGAACTAGGGCACAGAAAGGGGACAATGATGGGGTCTTAGAAGAAACTGGTGTTGCCAACACAAGGGTCTGTCTTGGTGGAGAAGCCACTTCTGCTAAGCCACCCACCTGTAGTGGCTTGTCAGCATCTACAGTGGTCCTAGCAAAGAATGCAAGCATCCAGTCTCACAAGTGGCCCAAACTCTTGCCCATCTTCTCTATGTGGCTAAGGAGGCCATGTATGAAAGATGAGGAAAATCCCATGAGAGCTGTGTGTGTTATAATAACTACCATTAGGAAGAACTCTTGCTATGTGTCACTGGCTGCTCTAGAGACTTCCTTGTGTCATTCCCTTGTAAATATGGTGGCTACTGCAGAGTTATTCACAGTTCACTCATGACAAAATGAAGGCTCAGAGAGAACACTGGACTTGTCCCAAGCCTCAGTAGAGGAAATACAGAGCTAGGTTTTGAGCTGAGGTTTGCCTGGCTCCCAGACCAAACTTTATACTTTCAACAAAACTTTGCTTAGGCTTAGCCTTCCAGAGACCCATGAACACTGACTACCTCAGCACAGACCTGGTCACGTTTGCCACCACCTGACCTACAGAGACTCTGTGCTTTCTTATTTCCTCTCATTTGCACCTCTTCTTGATTGCTTGGCAAGTGAGGAAACAAACTTGTGTGTTTAGCTAAAGCACTTTGATCCACTAGAACCTGTCTTGTAGATACCACATCCCACAGTGGGGCCCAGCAAAGCTACCTAAGTCCCACACAAGTTCAGAAGTCCCCGTTGAATCAAACTCATTTTTTACCTTTCCTTTGAGCATCATTCTATCCTGTTCAAGGAATGAGGCATCAAACACTGGTTTTACATGCTCAGTTTTCTCAGCAACATCTGTCCTTCACCCACTGTTTTCTGATTCCTGTTGTTCATGGGCTCTCAGGTAGAAATAATCAAATGTCTCTAATGGTTCATACAAGCCAGTTCAATAGGGACTGATTTCTCTCAAGATGCCTCAGATTAGAAGTTTTTCTCTCAATGAGCGGTGAGTAGTTGCATTAGATGGGACACGGTAGCCATGTTGGAATTTTCCCCACAGACATTCCACCCGCTAACAGACTAGCCTCAGTCACATGTATCATCACCCATTGCAAGAGTCATGCAGCCTCTTCTACCCAGCCCATCCTTGTTCTGTCAGTCTCTGGTAAGTTGCTTAACAGTTGGGTTTTGTCAAGTTGAAACAAACCCAGACATACCTGGGAAAAAGGAATCTCTGTTGAGAAATTGCTTCCATCAGGTTGGGCTGTGGGTATGTCAGCAGGACAGTTTCTGAATTCTTAACTGATATAGAAGAGCCTAGCTCAATGTGGGTGGTACCATCCCTAGACAGTTGGCATAGGCTGCTTAAGGAAGGTAGCTGAGCTGGGCATACCTTTAATCCCAGCACTCAGGAGGCAGAGGCAGGCTGATCTCTGTGAGTTTGAGGCCAGCCTGTGCTGCCGAGTGAGTTCCAGGAAAGGTGTTGCCAAAGCTACACAGAGAAACCCTGTCTCGAAAAACAAAAACAAACAAACAAACAAACAAACAAACAAAAGAAAGGTAGCTGAGCAAGCCTGGGAAAGCAAGTCAGTAAGCAGTGTTCCTCTGTGGTTTCTACTCCAGGCTCCTTCTTGAATACTTGTATTGACTTGTATTGGCTTCCCTTGATGATGGACTGCACAACCTGTAAGATGAAATAAACCTTTTCCTCCAGAAGTTGCTTTTGGTCAGTGATTTATCATAGCAACAGAGAAGCAAACTAAGGCAGGTGCCAATTATGCTACATGGCTTTTTCTAGGGAGATGTCATCAAGTGAGTATTCACTCTACCAAGGCCACTAATGACAAATCATAGAAGTGGTTCTACCCAAGTCTAATTTAATGAACTAATGAATTTATTGGGGTTACTTACAGGAACATAGGTGAGGGATTGCTTACAGGAGCATGGGTGACTCAAAGGCAGTTACATTTCTGAAAAATCTCACCCTCACATGATGGAAAACTCATAAAAGCCACAACCCTGGAGCTCCCTGAACAACTTGCAAACATCTAGACTAGACCAGCCATAATCTCCTCTCCACAGCTGTTGTTAATATTTATATAGTTGTGTGGTGGGACCACATGAATCTTGTAGTTTCAGGAGCTTCCTAAGCCTTGTAAGTTGTATTTACTTCCTGAACATTCTAAGTTTGATGATTTGATTCTGCCCTTGAAGTCACCACCTCCCCAAGTCAGGTGCTCACCTTGCATTTGTCCTGATGACTTGTATATCCCAGACCTTTGATGCATGCCCCAGTCTCCTACCACAACAGGAAGAGATAAGAAAAATTCCCAATAGCAATGGCTTTTCCTCCTCTGAGGGAGACACATATAATTACAAGCAACGCAGCATTTACAGAGTAACTTAACCAGAACTGAGGACACTTTGGAAGTCATTTCCACCCAGGTTTCCAGATGAATTGGAAAGCACTTGGATTGAGTGATTTTGAACTTGGCTTGCTATATGGATAGAGATGTCAGGTAGATTTGCAGAGCTGTGTGAGCCTGGCACTACTTCATTTGGCACTGCGTGCCTCACATTGCTCCGTGATTGTCCACTTTCTCTCTCTTCCGTTTTGAAGCATGACTTTTCAAGGGTAATGAGCAACTCCACTTCCATCTAATACAGAAATGATGTGGAATCATAGTTCAGTTTGTGCTCTGGTGTAAGACAACCAGACATTGAAACTCTGTTTCTCTTCTATATAAATGAGGACTTAGCATGTTTCTCAATCTTCCTATGCCTTTGTTTTTCCATCTATAAGAAAGGAGTGTGATCATATCTGCTTCACAGCATATTCCTGAAAATTAAATGAGTTAAATATGGTATTTTCCAAGAATGTTAAACAGAGAAGTCATTGGCTATGATCATAAATAGCTGTTGTCATTGGTTCTAAGGCTACAAACCAAGTTTTACCCAATATCATTTCTACTTCCTGTTTTATTTTTAGTCATGTAAGTTGATACATTACCTATTAAAATATTAACTATTTTTATTTTATGTGTATGAGCATTTTGCTTGCATCTATGTGTGTGTAACCATGTACATGTAGCCATGTGCATGCCTGGTGTAAGCAGAGGCCAGAAGAGGGCACCGGATGCCATGGAACTGGAGTTACTGTCAGATGTAAACCACCATATAGGTGCTGGGAACCCAACCTAGTCACTAGTGCTCCTAACCACTGAGCCATCTCTCCAGCCCTTACACATCACCTGCTAAGTCAAACCGAGTACTTTACTGCTCTTTACTTAGCTAAAAACATCTGATGTAAATGTTGAATGGAAACAGGTAACAAGAGTCACAACATTCTAGAGTTTTCTTACACAAGAACCAGAAAACACATCCTTCTCTATGGAAGGCTATGTCTGAGTGAACAGCAGGGAGATCACCCTCTACCACAGCTATTCCCAGACACTGACCATCCATGTCACTTGTGGTGATATTTTATCTATGTCCCCCAATAAAATTTATCTGAGGATCAGAGGAAAAAGGTCAGCTGCTAGTCTTGTAATGTTAGCACATGCCCTTAATCCTATCACCTAGCAGGCAGGGTCTGTCTGGATCTCTGTGAGTTCCAGGCCACACTAGGAACAGAGTCAAGCGTGGAGACACATGCCTTTAATCCCAGCGTCAACCATAGAATTCTGGAGGTCTATACAGACAGACAGGAAGTGATATAGCTAGGCTGAGAGAGCCAATGGGAGAACAGAACAGAAAGGAATATA